>BQNB010052716.1:3361-30620 GCA_026074375.1 Tanacetum coccineum | reverse complement strand
GTTAACATGTAATTGATCATGTTGGATCTAGTGTTCCTGCAGTCTAATTTCAGCAGTTCTGGAACTCTATGAAGTATGATGAGAAGACTGGGGTTTATAGCTGTCAAGTTGATGAACGATGGTTCAATCTAAGTGCTGATATTCTTAGAAAGGCCTTAGATATAACTCCAGTTGACCCAACTCACCCATTTGAGCTACCTCCGACTGGTGACACGGTGATTGATTTTGTAAATCAGCTGGGGTACCCAGAACCTGTAGAATTTGTCTCTAATATACGTGTGAATTATGTATATCAGCCATGGAGAGCAATTCTAACACTGATAACACTGATTAACCAGTGCTTAACTAGAAATACATCTGGTAGTGACAAACCAAGACACCCAGTGCTGCAAATGTTGTGGGGCATTGTCACTCAAACTAATGTTGATCATGCAGACTGTTATGGGAAGAGTTTACTCAAGGGATTCAGACATTCTTCTCACACAAGGCAAGTCATAAAGCCAGTCTGAAAGACCCTAAGAAGAAAGCAGTTCATCTCCTCATTCCTTACGGGCGGTTTACTAAGATGATAATCTACTATTTGGGGAGCACCAGTGATGTACATAAAAGATCTGAGTCTCATTGTCATCTTCTAGGAGATGACTTTCTGCTAGGTAATCTCAAGTTCATCTCAAAAGGAGAAACAAATGAAGTGTTTGGAATGGCGATTCCCAAACAATTGATTACTCAAGCCATTCAACAATCTTCGTACTATCCAAAGTATCTGGAAATGGTTGCTAAGAATACGAAGAAAACACCACAGGATAGTGCAAGCAAGCAACCTGAACCTGCAACAAAGCGTGCTCCACCCAAGAAGCCCACAACTACTACTCCTGTCAAACCAACCAAGCCACCTTCATCCAAACAACCTAAGTCTCCGACAAAGAAACCTTCTAAGCGTAAGCTTCCACAGAAAGTTAGAAAAGGAAAGCCTTCTTTCCAACTTGTTGATGAAGATGATGAAGCTCCACAAGAATCTGTTCCTCAAGGAGAAGGTGATGATCCTGATCTCGAACTGGCCAAGAAGATGAGTTTGGATGCGCATCAAGAAAAGGGAGAAGGTGAAGGTGCTGATGCTGACATAGAACGAGCAATTAAGCTTAGCTTGGATCCTTCCTTTCTGCCACAAGGTCAGGCACCTGTTGGAGGAGTAGCGATCAGGGATCCAGTATCTGAAACAACTCCCAAACTACCTGAAGTAGTGGGCAAGGGTAAGGCTATTGTAACCGAAGAACAAGTAGCTCATTCCCTGATCGATCTGTCAAAGAAGAAAAGAACTACGGATCAGTTTATCCTTGTTAGGCGTGATCAAGCACCTCATGATTCGACAACTGGACCCTCTTCTCAACCTGAAGATGATACATCAGAGAAAGTGGTCCATGAATCTTCATCAACAACTGATTCAGAACGAACAGAAAGTGGAACAGAAGCCGCTGCTCCTAAAGGTGACAAAGAACAAGGTGAAGTAGCTTCGTCCACAGTGACATCAGGAGTAGGGATATCTGTTCGTACAGAAGACCAGGCTGGATCAGACCCTGGAAAAGCACATGAGGCTCTGGCTGGACCAGACCCTGAGCCCATGCAAGAAGACCAGACTGGATCAGACTCTGGAAAAGTACATGTGTCTCTTGCTGGACCAAACCCTGAGCACAAGTGAAGAATTTCCTCGCTATAGCCTACAAAGGTTCATGAAAACCTGAAATCATAACTGACGAACGTTTACGAAGATAATCAAGAAAGTCATTCTCGTTAATGTAGTCCATGAAAAATCTAGAATGGACACTGATAACTTTCGGATCTATTTTTGTATGACAAAACCAACCGAAGACTGATCAGGATGAAAAATCTAAAAGTTATTGTGAGTCTGATTCCCTACCTAACTTGATCAAAGTCATCAATAATCACGTCACTCTCCCAGTGATCGTATCCCGTCATTGATTTCCCATATTCTAAACCGTCGTTCACAGTCACACTCCACCAATCAAAAACGGAAGCTACCCTCTGTATCACCAACAACTCTCCCAGAGATCACTTTCATCATTGCCCTTCAAGCTAAGAGTGGCAAAAATGGAGCAAGATATGTCTTGAAGTAAATAAGGACTGATCACTATGCTGCTTTTTGGCTTTTAATTAAATTCTAAGTTCCTACTTGTTTGTTGATAAGTATCTAGGCACAAAAAATTGATGCTGCTCTCCCTTTGGGTTCTTGAATGACACACTGCAGGATTTTATTGAGAAATTTCTCGTGGCTGCTGGCGTAGAGTCTATCAAGAATCAAGAATCTAAAAAGGATCCAAAAGAGATTACTTCAGAATCAAACAGGGAACAAGGTGGAAGGACACCAAGCTGTCAACGTTATCCATCAGGTCAATGATAAAGTTGTGTGTACTTGAGAATTTGATCTAAGAGTGCTCTCTTCAAACACTGATAAACACAGGACTGCAAATAGAATCTGCCCAACTATCCATCTATACCATGCTCTATATGGAGGCGTATAACTTGCAGATGAATAAGACCGGAATAAGGAGGTTAAAGGCAGGGTTTAAAGACCACAAAGAAAGCATGATAGTGATGATTGATGAAGACAGATGTTGATGATGAAGGCCCTTAGATGATTATTAAAACCAGGGTTAAGTCAGCAAAAAAGAAGAAGACACGATTCAGTGCTTCGTGTGTAGCTCAACCTCTCCTTAAAACATGTATGCAGCAAAGTTCAAAGAAAAATGATTTCCTGATGTAATACTGCCTCCAAACAACATCCAACTCTTAACTCAAATGGCTGTCAAATCACTAACACAAGAGTTGTGTTATTGGACTCTTTCGATACACAATCTGAAACCGAATCTGGAATTCTGAACCATTACTTTGATGATGGTTCACAACACAGATGAAGGCATATCTCAATCTGGAGGACACTGTGATAACGTTTCATCTTCCCAAGGTAAGGCTGCTACGTGGTTTAAACCGGATTCAAGAAGATAAAAAGACCAGTATCTGAACCAGTATGACATCCCCTGAACGCATTTCCTGAACCAGAGAAAACAACTGGGCAAATGGCATACCGCCACATCATATCAAGTCTCCCGCGGGAGAAAAAGCTTCAAAGGAAAACGTCATGATATAGGTTCATTATCAACATGGTTCTGCAGACGAACGGAAAGAGAAGCTTGCAAAGCTGATTTGAAGGTCCAGCATTTAACCTTGTTTAAGCTTTCACAAGAACAACGTTTTTCTTCCTAATTTCAAATGGAGATTGCCCTAAGTGCTGACGTATAAGGTTGATGGGTTATCCTGAGGAGTCATCAATCTGCGTAAAATTTATATGAACCGCTGCCTTAGGAAGTCATACCAGGTCAGCGTAACCTATTCAACCACAATTCTTCTTCAATAATGATCTGGAATACCTTCTAACAGGTGACAAAGTGCGAAAATAACTGCCTTATCATATCCAAGCTCAAAGGCTCGTTACTAGGACTTTGGTCTAGAAGAATTAGTTCGTCTTTATAGGTTGAAAGTGAACGCGATTATGACATACCGTGCAACTTATGGTATCACCACTGGTGTTCAGAAGAAAGGAATTTTACATCAACAAAATCATAGTGAGCCTCAGATTCGTGAAGCAGTCAGAATCCAGATGCAGATATTCTCAGTGTGATCCGGTGTCAAGACTTTCGAAAAATATGATAAACTTAGTTCGAGAGAGATAATTCTTCAGTCGAGTGCCAAAAGGTACAAGATCTCGGAAAAAGGATACTTTTAAAAAACCTTCATCAAATGATTTTGAAAGATCTGTATATAATGATATTCCAAAGACAAACTCTCAACCCATCTGTTCTAATCGCTCAAGAATCCATACTACACACAGCAGTCAACATGATGGATAGAAAACCTGGTCTCAGGAATCGTGGGGGCGACTTGCAGCTTAGAATGAGAGCTATCAAACAAAGCTCAACCTCGAACGTCCTAATTAGGATACAACTAACTATTTCTTCAAAGAAGATTATACGATTGTCCCTAAGCCAAGAGCCGTTATCTATAGAGACAGAAATGATCAGAGAAAGTTGATGAGGCTGAATGAGATACACAAGTTTAGTGATGGGACATTGACAAGAGTCATGGAAAAGTTGGATCACATGGTTAAAGACTTTCATCTGTTCGAGTACAATAAGGGCATGGAGACGAGGAAATGGTCAGAGGATGATAAAAGGAGGAGCAAAGACTTCATCATAGCGATCGAGAAAAGTCTAAGATAGGGAGAGATCTTTCAAAGTCTTCGAAAGCTTTGTTGGAGGAAAGAATAAGAGATATTGGACTATAGGCTGATCAACAGAACAACGTGACGAACATCGTCGTTACAATAAAAAGGTCAATATTTTCTCATTTGTGAATAATATATCTTGTACATTAGTAAGTAGTGAATCTTTTGATGATTAAGTGTGAATTATTTATATTCCCTCATCGGTTTGAGGGGGAGCGTTATATGTTTTTACACGATTAGGAATTATGGCCCATACTTGTCTCCCATGTTTTATAACATATTTAAAATCAATTGATATCCAAAATGATCATAGGGTTTAAAATTTTGATAAGGGAAGAAAATGTGATTAAAATAAGTATATAAACGTGGTTTTTTAGGACATCATGTCTATTACTCTGCCCAATCGTCGCTAAACAAATTTTAGAATACAGAGCACATTTTGAGGGGGGGTAGGAGGTTTTCTGTGGAGGGTATGAGTTGACTGAGCGTTTTTCTTTGATTTACGAGCGTTTAATTGGAGCGTGGTGGCTGACGGGGCAGGGGAGCGTCTTGTATTGAGGGGTGAGATTGAGTTGAGGTCTCGATTGGATCTGTCGAGGGGGGGCAGTGTTGCGGCAAATGAGACGTGGAGTTGAGCGTGGGGAGCGTTAGGCGGTGGAGCGTTGGCTTGTGTCGTCTGGAGAGCTTTTTACTTTGTCCGAGGGCGGTGCATGGGACAGGAGCGTGGGAGTGGGAGTTGTGGGAGGTGGAGCTTGAAACTTCGAAGACGGCGTGTACCTGTTTGGAGCTTTATCTGGCGAGCGGTGGAGGGAGAGCGAGGAGGCTTGCAGGTGTGGGGGCGTGAGCCGTCAGGTGGTGGGATGAAACATGGAGCGTTTTTATTTTCGGAGGGGGAGCGGGTGGAGCGTATGTGGAATTCAGGTTGGGGGGGATGGGAGGTCGGGACCGGATGGAGAGTGGGAAAATTGCCTTGATTGGTTTGAATGGGTCGCTAGTTGATGAGTTGGGCTTAAATAGCTTTATGATCAGACTGGCTAGGAGCAGTTTCGTGGGAGGCGGGGCTGAGCCAAGGGTACGATGAGGGAGTCTGGGGCTGTTGTGGTTTGATGCTGGGGAGTTAGGTGAGACGATCTTTTACTGTTGACGGATGGAGCGTTCTTGAGAGTGATTGTTTGATCTAGGGAGAGGAGCGTTTATAAAAAAACCAAAAAACATCGAGGTACTAAACGCTTTGATTTATTTATATCATAAATACTTAATTGAATTTTAAATTGGTTTTATGAAAGGAGAAACTATACTCAAAAGACCCAACCATGTATTTTCTATTATCAAAGTTATAAGGATGGTAAGGTTAGGTACTCGTTCCCATGATCCTGCCATAACCGGAGGGATCTACCAGGGACAATCCACTAGTTAGTGTAGAAAGTCCTTACGGTATGACTATAAAGGAGTAAAAGTGAGAATATGGGAAAAGTGCCGATGAGATGGAGCTATTTACTGAATAAACCAACTAGGTTATAGTCACTGAAGTCTCGGTAAGCAATAAAGGGGTTGAAGAATTAAAAAGAATAGTTTAAGGAATAAAGGGTTGTAAAGAAAGACGCCCTTCCATACAATCTTAGGCGAAACCTAGGTCAATACTATTGCTTGCCAGAATACTAAGATGATTGCTGACATTGAAGATCGAATCATGGAACTAAGGTGAATGCAATTGCACTAACCTCCCTAGCTACTCAGAATCTCTCAAAGATTTTTGTTATTTCTCCGGAGACTAAACCACGTTATCTATTGTCTTTCTTATCGAGTTAGTTGTTATTTGAAAGGTGGCAGATCAGCTCCATCCTCCGATTAATAGTAACCAAACGCAATATTGAGGTCTAGACGCCAAAGAGATGTCAATTAATCTCGTTAGGACAATATCCAATTCTCTAGTCTTTCAGACACTGTGGATCGAAGTCATATCCTAAGAGGTCCTCGCATTATCTTGTGATATTGCCAGATAAATCCGAGTGAATCGAAGGTTTTTCACAATGAAGATGGAGGAAATCCTGAATGAGCCAAACATCAAACAAGCTATGGTAGGTGACTGTGCGCTTCTCAAGAATAAACTTGTCTTCATCTGGAAAGAAATGATGGTGTGCGATTCTGAGTGAATCAAACTTGTTCCAGTATAAGAATTGACGGTTATTGATCATTTGACAAACAATCAAAACTCTCGAAGTGTTACAAAATATTTTCATAAGAAACACTTAGACTGATTTTTCAAATCAATTTTCTCTTTATTTGTAAAATGTTTCCTTACAGGATAAATTAAAGATGGAGATGGGGATGGAAAATCCAAGTACTAAGATTGTCAGTGAATAACCAAATGCTCAGACACGACCTACAATGTTATGAAGTTTATCGAGAAAGAACTCATAAGTGTCAAAGCTTCCGAAAAAACTCTGATTTTCGTGTAATTCTTACAAGTTCACAAGATGGCGATCCCATTACAAGTAATGTTTATGTTTGGGTGATGATTCAAGAAAACCTCAGATACACTATCTAAGAAAGTCAAAGATGAATCAAAAGATACCTACCCAAATGTAAAAGATTATCACAATGTCTAGAGACTCCTAACGACTGAAGCTGATTAAGTACTACGTATTTTCAGGGGTGACCTCCCTTAGGGGGAGATTGTTAGATATTAGAAAAAGACTCGGTCACCCCGTGTATTTTACTGTTTATTATAGCTCGTAGTTTAATAGTTAATAGTATGATTTTCGGTATTAAACTGGGTACTAATACCCGGTATAATGTAAAAACTATATAAGCCTCTTCCAGTTTTGGAAGAGGAAAGCTAGTCATTTTTCACTTTACTTATTAAACACATTTTCTCTCACTAGAAAATCTCTCTCATGTGTTTCTCTCTCTAGAAACTAGCCAAGTCCAAGAATCGACCCCGTGTTATGATATATGATATACCACAATAAACGTTAGTCGATAAGATTAGGATACCGGATTTCCCCAAACTAATTGCAAGAAAAGGCTAGGAAGCTCGAGTGGACCGGGACAAAACACCGAATACAAGAGTCTTCAGAAAATTTTAGGTAAATCCTACAAAAAATCACAAGCACAAACAACAAGAAACAGAAAAGTACAAGCCTTCTCACATCACAATAGAAATAAGAAAGAAAATAATAAAAGGATAAGCATGGGGTGCCTCCCACGAAACGCTTGTTTAGGGTCACTAAGCTTGACCCAATCCCCGCATTTAGTTGTCCTTGGGGAAGGTTTAGTGATCCGGGATAACCAATTGTGGTACGTCCCCTCCAAAGTAGTACTTAATTCGATGACCATTTACCTTGAAATTTGGCCCAGAGTTTTGAGATAATTCAACGGTGCGATATGGAAAGACTTGGGTAGTGGTGAATGGTCCAGACCAATAGGATTTTAATTTGCCTGAGAACATCTTCAATCGAGAGTTAAAGAGGAGGACTTGATCACCGACGTTGAAAACGCGGTTTTTGATTTTTGAGTCATGGATCCTCTTTGTTTTCTCTTTATAGATCAAAGTTTCTCTATATGCTGATCATGAAGTTCATTTAAATTCTATTGAGTTGAACTACGATGATCGCACGCGGTTCAAGGTCAAAGTTTGGCATTCTTCAAGGCCCTTTTGGCTTTGTGCTCGAGCTCGATCGTTAGATGAAAATGCTTTCCGATACTAGCTTGTATGGGGTTTGCACACGATGGGTGTTTTGTTAGCTGTACGGGAGGACCAAAGTGCAATCATTTAGTTTATCAAGACAAAGAGGCACGGTTTTCGCTACGGTACTTTAAGAATGCAGTTCAAGCCTTAGATTTGGTACTTCAAATGAGTTGCCCACTTGTTTGTGGGTGTTACGCAGTTAGATAGAGAGATGGTGAGTAACTCATATATAAGAATGACCTTTGCTAACTGGTCATTGCAAAAAATGGGTCAGCGATCACTTATGATAGCACGAGGAAGGCACCGATTGGGTGAAGAGTGATTTGTAGAAATTTGCAAACAACTCGGCGTCTTTTTTGTGAGGGAAGCCGCTTTTCACTTCAAAACACAAAAAAAAATATAAAAAAAAAAAACCCATTTGACAAGTAGTCGACGGCCACGAGTATATATTTGTCCCCTCTTGAAGATGGGAAAGGCCCCATGAAATCTATGCCCCACACGTCAAAGATTTTACAAACTTAGATGGAATTTTGAGGCATTTCATCACGTTGCGAAATTTTTCCTTGATGGTGACAAGTGTCACATCGGGTGACCAAGTCATGGGTCTTTGTAATCGTAGGCCAATTAAAATCCTGAGTCAAAAAACTTTTTGGCGTGTAGTGCACTTATTGTCCGCGTGGGTTCTACTATGGCAAGCTGTGAGGATGTCAACAGCTTCTTGGCATGCAACACACTGCCGGATCATTTGATTCGCACATATTTTGAACAAGAAGTGGTAAACCCAAAAGTAATGTTTAACATCCTTGAAAAACTTGTTCTTTTGTTGAGATGACATCCCTTTAACAATAAAATTCCCCGTGTGGTAATTTGCGTAATCGGAAAACCACGGTCTTGTGTGCTTGAGTCACTTCGAGATCAGTCACATATTAAGTGTCTCGAAAGAGGAAATTTTTCATCACCTACCTTCGGGTCCGAGAACATTGTATTACGGGTTTTCTAATCGGAAAGATGTATCGCATGAGCTTCTTAGCTCCTTCAAGTGTCATATTACGTTGATTGTACTCTTGAAGGAAGGGAAAACCCACTGGAGCAACCTTGCTTAGAGATCTTTTTTTGAAAGAGATATTTAGGGCAGAGTGCTCCGTATACACTATCGTTTTGTTCATGATGACGGTAAGATTGGAATTATTATTAAAGGCATACATAACGGCTAAATTTCTTTTCTGTCGTAGCTGTAATTGTGATTTCGCCTCGTTCATTTATTTTGCTAGCAATAGTGTATAGACCTAATAGTTTGTTTTTTCTGACGTTTTCCCTAAACTGCACCTATGGCAAAGAGTTTGCATAGCACGTAAGCTAAAGGGTAATGGTCCCAGTCTGGGGCAATCAAGATTGGAGCTTTCAGTAACAGTTTTTTCTTTAATGTTTGAAGCTTGAATGCAATCATCAGAAAAAATGAACGGAGTAGTATTATTCTCAAGAAGATGAGTCCAATGTTCGGGATATTTTGAACAACAATCCTAATGAACGTCGGTAGAAACCGGGATGACAAGAAAATCTGAACACCATTAACGGTGCGTGGGATGAGGTAACTTAGCATTCACATTGATTGTGGTTTTATTCAACTTCAATCCTTTTTTGGAAATTCTTTATGGCAAAGGACAATGACTCTTTTACCATAAAATAGACTCTTTTCACAATAAGACAAAGAAGATTGGTGTCTTCACACCTTTGAAGCATCTTGTCTATACGAGAGAGGCAGTTTTTGAATGAATTCCCAAAGACCAAAAATTCGTCCATGAAGACTTCCATCGTTTTTTCGATCATATCAAGAAAGATAGCCATCATACACATTTGGAACGTGCCCAGTGCATTGCAGAAACCAAAAGGCATGCGACGGTAGGCAAATGTTCCATAAGGACACGTAAATGTTGTCTTTTCTTGATCATGAGGGTCGATGGGAATTTGAAAATAACCCGA
The DNA here is from genome assembly GCA_026074375.1 of Tanacetum coccineum. Lineage (NCBI taxonomy): Eukaryota > Viridiplantae > Streptophyta > Magnoliopsida > Asterales > Asteraceae > Tanacetum > Tanacetum coccineum. The sequence continues at coordinate 20,652 of BQNB010052716.1, read as the reverse complement.
GAAACCATCGAGAAAACAATAGTACTCGTTTCCCGCTAATCTCTCAAGCATTTGATCCATAAACGGTAGTGGAAAGTGGTCTTTACGAGTGGCTCATTTAAACTTTCGGTAGTCATGTACACGACGACCATCCATAACCAATCGAGTCAAGAATTAATTCCTTTTCATCATTTTCAACAACGGTTTTTAAAACACCTTTTTGGTACACATTGTCTGGGATACCCAAGGACTATCCGAGATCGGGTAAATTAATCCAACATCAAGAAGTTTTTCAACCTCTTTTTTGATGACATCGTGGATTTTTGGATTCATACGTCGTTGGTGTTTAACCGCTGATTTGTAGTCCTCTTCCATAAGAATCTTATTGGAGGTATAAAATTTGTGTTAATTACCCTTGATATCAGAGGGTTTCAAGCAATGACTGCTTGAGTGACTTCAAAACCTTGATGAGAGCGGCTTTTTCCTCGACACTCAAGTCTTTAGAAATTATGACGGGCAACTTATTGTCACCTTCCAAAAATACGTATTCGAGATGAGGAGGTAAGTCCTTGAGTTCGATTTCGAGAGGTTCATCAATTGAAGATTTATCAGTTTTAGCTTCACAAATTTTAAGTTCTTTTCGAATTTCTGGCAAATAGTTTCTTGCTTGGGGATGGTGTGATGGATCATCATAGAAACGATTCAGAATTGTGTGCACATACTACTAAATACCCTACATCCACCTATTCAACCCAATATTCCAATTACAAAATTACACACACTCCACTAACGAAGGAGAACGAAGAATATCCCCTCCGAGGTCATAGTTAAAGACGTCATCAACTTCGTTAAAGTTAGATTCATGTTCAAGACGCGATGAAAGCATCGACTTCCTCAAGAAGAAAATCACTATCCCCAAAGGGAGTGAGAGTGGGAGAAGAGGTAGAAACGATCGGGTCATGTAAGGAGTGGGATTGCCACATACGATCACATCGAAGAAACCGAGAACTTCTTGAGAGTACTCCTCACAAGCCAATTCAATAACGTCGATTCGGTTCGCCGTTATTTCATCGTAATTAGAAGAATATCTCAAAGTTTTATCAAGATTGAATGTTATGGCTTCTTTCCCAACACGAAGAGTTACTTCTCCTTCGTAAACATCAATCAAAGCTCATCCGGTCTTTAAGAAAGATATCTGAGAATTATGGAAATCGGGCATCGGCATCAAAGTCTATGATACAAAGTTGGCCGAGGAGGGAAATTTGAATTTCCTACTTTTGGCTAAACATTCTTTAGCATAACGATCGGTTTGGTATCGAACAGTCTGCAAGTTCAAAGTCATACAAGTAGGACGTGAGCTCCGGAAGAGGGAAAGCTTTTTCTACACGGATAATGGCTATGGATTTATTGCTAAGCAATACAGATCGGCAAGCTAAGCACTCTTTCATTCTGGTGGAAAATCACATGTATTAGAACATTTGCGGGGTCTCCACAGTTTTTGCGGTGTAATTGATTAGGAATAAACCACGAACATGCTATTCAAAGGGTTCTAGCCATTTCACTAACTTTTCTTTTTTCCCATTTAAGGACTTTAAGAGTTGAGGCAATTTTTGGCATAGAATCAAAGCATCCGATACGTTAATTTCGGATCAATCATATCTTGAAAGATTTTGTAGGAATTTCTAACTTTTGGGCGTCTTTGCCTTTTTCACGTTGCTTCTCATCATTACGTCTCGAAGGATATGGAATTGACGGTTTCAAGTTAGGCATCGAAGCACTAACGGGATCAACAAAATGGCTCATAATTTGGTATTGCGATTGAACTTGGACAACCAGATGAATTTGGACGTCTTTGGACTTCGTTATTAGCTGGAAGCACGGTCTTTGTTACCTAGGGTTACGTTTCCACTCCTTTTAGGAGGAGATGAAGTTAGTAGGATCGTGGGTCCTTGTACGCAAACACCACTTTCGGGTGGTGGTAAGACCCTTCAAGTCTACCTTCGGGGTTAGTAATGGTATTACTAGGGAGTGTCCCTAAACCTGAAGTAGAAGCGGTATTTGAATTCACAAACTTAGAAAGCATGTCCGTTAAATTGGTCATTTGATTTTGCAAATTTTAGTTTTGATTCTGCATATTTCTCATCACTGCATCATTGGCTTAACATAATTTGAAATTAATCCTTCGACACACCTAGTATTTGGGAGCCGGAGCTTGGTAAGGTTCGAGTTGGTGAACCGAGGGTGGCGATGATTAATTCGGACTTCGTATTAAATTTGTTTTGGTTAATGGGGCGTTGGTATGTGGAAACTTGGTTGTAATTATTTCCTCGGTTTTGGTTGTAATGGTTTTGGTTATTTCCTTGGTTGTTTTGATTGTTTTGAACGGGAGGAAAAGCGGGAGGTCAAATTTGATTAGCAATTGGTGCTCGGTTGAAATTAACTGCTGCTGCTTGGGAAACATACTCTTGAATATTGTCACGATAAACGTTGCCATCGATAGCGGGACAATTTCGGTAAGGAATGAGTCACCTAACACAAAGTAACACAACTTTCAGACGACGCTTGACGGGAGTAAGAGCTTGGGTTTTGTTTTTCTTTTCGAGAAGTAAAGCTTTCACCATATCTTTAAGTTCGGCAACATCGGGAGAGATACCGGGGGTAGAAGTGCTCGAACTCACTTTTGCAACAACCGGTTTGTTACATGAATTACGAACTTTGGATTTGCTTTCAATGATTCTTAGGCAATCACGAGGCATTTTTTATCCAAAAAAAACAGTTACACCCGCGGTGAATTTAATGAATCTTAATACATTAGCAGTTAAAGCATTATAGAAAGTATCGAGTTGATGTAACTCCGAAAATCCATAATGTGGGCATGCTCGAAGAAGATCATTAAATCGGTCCCATGCCTCATAGAAAGTTTCATCAAATCTTTGTTGAAATCTTGTGATTTCATTTTGAAGATTTGTTGTTTTTGAAGGAGGAAAGAATTTGTTGATGAATTTCGAAACAAGATTATCCCATGTTAGATCGATCGAGGGGTTCTTTTTCAATAGCCCAAAATTCGGGCCTGCACACTTGAGAGAAATGAGGAAAAGAATACGCTTTATCGACGTATCGGGACGTTCGGGAACTTCATGTAGAAGTGATCTTGTTGAATAAAGGATAGTGAGCACTGAGGGATTTCCTTGGTAATCGTTTCGAAGAATTGTTTGTTTTGAACGAGGGTAAGCAAAACGTGTTAAGCTCAAAGTTGTCCGTGGTAATTTCAGGCACAACAATGGCATCCTCGTAACCCACGGTGTGTGCTTTGAGCATTTGAGCCATAGTACGATTATCATCCATTGTGACTACGGGAATAGGTTCAACAAGATTGAATGGTTTAACAAAAGTCGGATTGCATTGTTGAGATGAAGGTTAGAATTACGAGGAGATTGAGAATGAGTGCATTGCACTAAATGTAACAAGACAAATTTATACTATTTTTTTTATTTTTTATTTTATTATTATTATTTTTTTTTAACAATGAATTTTTAAATACGAACATTTGAGATAAGAAACTTAACCTAATAATCAAATCTTTGCTTCTCGGTAAACTCTTTTAAAAGAATTAAACTTTTAAGGTGAGCGTACGTCGCAAGTGACACAAAAGGCAAATTTTATTTTGGTTCGGGAATTAATGATGGATAATACTTCAATTGAAAAGTATTATTTGTTGGTTGTTCTTTTTACCAACTTGATTGAATTATATTTTTTTTTCTTTTTATGGAAAATGTTTTTATGTTTTTGGTTTTTTCTTTTTTTTTAGATTTTTGGTTTTATATTTTAATTATATAATAAAAGAAAAATGAAAAATATTTTTGTATATATATTTTTTTATGAAAATAAAACAAAATAAACTTCTCTTGGATAGGATCTTCAAAAAAAATTTTCAAACGCTTCAACAATCGTAGACAATCCTCCCCTCGCAGCTGGCAGTCAAAAAACTTGATCACTTCTGACTACACTCTTTAATATAGAGTAAATATATATAAAATATACTTATAAATTTATAAAAGGAGAGGTAGGAATCAAAAGATCTCAGTTATTATAATCCGGAAGTACGATTCCCGGGTCGTTATCCCCGTGAGGCAAAAGCAATTGAAGTCGAGATGTCGTTATGAGAATTAGTATGACTTGAATGGATGAGAGATTGCTACTTTGGTTATCTAAAACTATGAGGAAAATTAAGGCAAAAACTTACAAAATTAACTTAAAGGAAAAAACTTTTTAGCTACAAAAAACGTAAAACGGAAACCCTAAACTGTGACTTAAAACCCTAAATTTCCAAAAATAAACCTAAAATGAAATTTTCACTTTTAATTGACTCTAATTGACTAAAAAGTAAGTTTAAAGAAAATTAGAAGAAAAACGGAGTCGAATTGAGCTTAAAAACACTAAAAATGTGAACGGGAACGAATCCCGTTCTTTAGAAAATGAAATTTTGCAAATTAAACCCTATGGAAGCAAAACTATTTTTCCTAGAAACTATATGATAAAAGAAAATTTTCTAAAAAATAATTATATATTTTTATTATTTTTCTTTTTTTTATGAATTTTTAAAGTTATTAATAAAAATAAATGTTTAAAAATACTAAACTAATTATAAAAATTCTGAAAAAATTATAGAAAGTAGTTTGAACTAAGAGGAATCTAGGAAAAATAAGCTCAGAAACATAGCTTATCTAATAAGCTACGAAATAAGCTAAAAGAGCTTATTATACTAATATGCCTAAAACGTATATAAAAGATAGATAATGAAAGAAACTAACAGATGAGCTATTGTAGTATGATGGTTTAGGGTGTGTTGTGTGGGACGTTTGGTTGAGAGGGTTGAGGTCCTAGGTTCGAGCCCTAGCTCACTTGGGACTTCCCCTTTCCTAAATGTTTTAAAATGCCATTTTTTACAACCTTTTATAAAGGACAGCAAAATAAGCACTTTTTGTAAAACAACTTTTTTTATAAACCTAAAATAAGCCCTCAAATAAGCAGTTGAGGACAGAATAAGCAAATCCTAATAAACCTATAAAATGCAAACTGTTTAGGCTTTCGTAAGGATAAAAAAAGCTAAGGGAAAATTAAAATAAGCTTAAAACCGGATTACAAATCTATATCTAATATAGCACATCATAAGAACTAAAAAATACAGCACAATTGATAAGCTGAATGACAGAAAAGCGTACAAAAAAACTTAAAAAACACTTAAACAACAACTTAACAAATTTTTACTCTAGAAAAGCAATTAAGCTCAAATAAGCTTATATCAAAACACCAAATAAGCTAAAATAGGTTATACTAAACTATAAGTAAGCTAAACCTAAATAAGCCATACAATAAGCAAGATAAGCTAAAATAAATAAATAAGCTCTTTTAGTGTCAAAACTGTTAACCAACAGCCCTCCTTAGGCTCCTTTGAGCTTATTTTTAAAATAAGCTAAGGATCCTTCTGGATTTGGCTTATTTACCCTAACAAAAGTACACTAAAATATAATTAAATCAACTTTTTAAAACATTTTGATTTCAAGAGCTTAACGAAAAGGTTGTTGAAACACCAGCTTTGTACACCTAACGGACAGTTGGCTACTTTTGGTTTATGGAAATTGAAAAGACAAAAAGAAAAAAACTCCACCATCAAAAAAAACCAATATACATAAACTAACCTATTTATTTATGGCTTAAAAACCGAAGCTAATGAACTTATTTTTTGAAAAACTAATTTGAAAATAGATTAAGCCACCATACCCTTAGACTCTACTTGTTTAGCTAAATTTCAAAAAATAAGAACCAGAATTCTATATGAAATTTGATCATTAAAAAAGAAACTTGTCCTTTTAAACTATTCGGGTGTAGTTTTTGCATCTACATGAACCAAAACCTTTACTCTAAATAGTGTAGGCTTGATGAAAACTTGCTTTAACATAATCAAACACTAATTTCGTAGCAATAGGCAATTCTAACACTAGAAATGATGAAACTTTAAATTATCGCAACTTTAGACAAAATCATAATTGAGCTTATATTAACTAACTTATGAAAAATTGAATAATTCTAACCTAGTTCATAATATAGTTCAAACAACTTGTTTAAAGATTAAATTCAACAACCAAAGCAAAATTCCGTAAGCTGCCGAAGTACTAACTTGTAGTGTACTCGCTGAACCAAACACCCTTTTAAATCAACCAGCTTCATTTTAAGCTTTTGATAAGGCAGTTTTAAGATGACATTTGCCAATACCAGTATCAATTAAATTTTACTGACCTAATGAACACTTTTTCTATACAATAATCAAATAGCCAGAATCATTAACATCCATAATACTATACTTAATATTTTTTAAATTTTTATTGATTTCGAGACTAATAAAGAAAACTAAAATCTAGACTTTTAGGATTAAGAACCAGATAATAAAGACATAATCATCAAAAGCACAATACACATAATCAGCAAATTAAGCAAGAAAAAGCTGAACATAGCAGATGCAGTTTTAAAATAAGGATTATCATAGACAGAAAAGGAAAAAATGAAAAATTACAAATTGCTTAATAAACAAAGGCTTTATTTTGCTTAAAGAGCATCAACAAGCTTAGCTTAACACAAGGATAAGCTGTGAAAGTCCTAAGCTCCTTCCAGTGTTAAGCTTATCATCAAGCAACCAAAAATTCCCATATTAAGATAGCTAAATTAAGCTGATTTTGATTGTTTAAGTAGATTATGATTAACTTGTGGCTCAAATATAAGCTTAGAGATCTTAGAGAGTTGAGAGTGAGCTGAATAGAGGCTTATGTAAACAGTAACAGCTTATTAAACAAAGTTTGAAAAATTAAGTGAAGCTTGTGAAAGAGTAAAGAGTTAAGGAATAGAAAACTTGAATTAATAAAAACACAACTGATTACAATATGAGAACTGAAAATTACATTAAGTTAAATATTTAAGCTAAAACATTTTTGAATGGAAATTTACAAAAGTTAAATCTTAATAAGCTAAAAAATTTATCTAACTAACGAACTCCCGTCCTGTAATGTGAAGAGCTCTTCTATTTATAAGGTCTTGGTGAGCTTCAGGAGTCTAGCAGCTCCTACTTATCCATGATCTTAGACCTTAATCCTTATTATTCATTTTGGTCGTTGGTTTGATATGATGAGAACCAAGATTGCATTGTGGATTCGTGTGTCAGACCTTGTGTTGTTTCTTTTGCACTTAAATTTAGTGTAAAAATCCAATCATGGTTGTGCTGCTCTTTCAATGCCCACGTACGTCCTTCTTGTGGTGTTGGCAATGAGGAGCCTCAAGTAACATTTTCCTTTTGCGAAATTTTAGGCGCTTGAATTATTGAGCCACGCAATCAATTTGATTTTAACCTTTGATTTAAGTGGGGTTAATCATCGAGAACGACGATGAATAGTAAAGTTCCCTTTGGCGCCTTTTTGAATGAATAAGATGGGTGTTTGGTCAGGGCAATTGGGTCGTTGACATGGGCCACCGGGTTTTATAACAAAGGGATTGGGCCATTTGTTTTAGTTTCGGGTTTATTATATTGGAAGATACGACCGTATATCTTTTTATATTTAAGAGAGATAACGATGTTAGGGCTTTAGGGGTTTTTTATGTAAAATGGTTTTACTTAAGGGATGTTTTGGTAATTTTTGGGGTTTGTCTTTTTGTGGTTGACCAGTTGCCATGTTTGATTTGAGTTGACCATTTGCTGAAACTTCTTGCTTTTGCACTCTTTTCATTAGGCTTAACAAAACTAACAGTTTTGTCAGCACACACATCATCCTCATCATCTGAGGTCCAATCCTCAATGATGACTTCATCCCTATTATTCTTTGACTTAGACACAACTGTTTCATTGACAGACTTAGGTTTTACTATAGTTGCTTCATTTGTGTTACCTACAGTCTTGTTAGTTTTAGTTGTCTTAAACTCTATGATTTTATTTCTAAAAGCATACTCATCTAGTCCTGTAAATGATATATCAGCTCTTGGAGTTAATGGGTTCCCTGTAATTGGAGGGGGAACAACATGATACTCATCTGGTTTAGTGAACCTATTATTTGCTAGTGTGCTCTCTTCATCACTAGACCTTACCTCAAAAATAGTCAAACTGTTCTCGCTATCAGTTTCAGATTTATTACTCAAATTATCTATTTGTGTGCCAAACCCTAATCCATTTTTATCATAAGTACTCATCTGACTATTGAGTATCTTAGTGAGATTCTTTGATGACCCTTCCCATTTTTCAATCTTGAGTTTCATTTCATCTCTTTCCTTAACAACCTTTTCTAATTCCAGATTTTAGTTATTAATTTTTATTTCTCTACACTTAAGATCATAGTTTTGAAACTCATATCTCTCACCCTTAGCTAATTCATTCTTTTCATGTCTAAGAATCCTAGCTTCTTGTGACTCTAAGGCTATTTCATAACCCCTAATTTCTAGTTTGGCTTTGTTATGCTTTTCTCTCTCAGTATCATAGTTCTTTTGAAAACATTTAAATGATTCAAGACATTTAGAACATTTTTGTACCTCACTATCAAAAGAACTTGATGAGTTTGATGAAGAGATTGCCATCAAAGCATAGTTGACTGGTTCAACTTCAAAATCATTGCTCCAGTCATAGCTTCCTAGACCGTCTTTAGCCACTAGTGCCTGAGATGAAGATTTAGCTATTTGTGCATTGCTCCTATCACCATAAGGTCTTCTTCCTTGACTCCTTCCAGATCTACATTCTCTAGCAAAATGTCCTTTTCTGTGACAATTGTAGCACTCAATCTTTGACCTATCAAGAGAAACAGGTCAGACAGTTCTTGTTTGATGAATTGCGGGGTTAGGTTATGATAGACGTTTTTACATAACTTAAGGTTTTGTGACGAGTTTCCCCGAAGACGGGCGATGTTCATGTAGTTGGATGTTTATTTTTACTTAGAATTGTTATGCTGCTATTTGTACCATGTATGTCAACAAGTTGTAAAGCAGTGGGTTTCTGAGCGGAAAGTTAGATGAGATACAATAGGTCATGACCCTAAGTGTCACTGGAACATGAGTGACATATAAAGCTAAGTATAACCAGATAGTTTTGTGATGAAGATGTTGAAACCCTAGGTGGTAAATCTCGGGACGAGATTTCCTAAGGAGGGGATACTGTGACAACTGTGCCTTGAGCAGGTTAATCAAACCATTAGTATTAACTTGAGCCTCATTATGTGTTTTAATAATATTGTGTTTATGTGATCTTATGTGAGTTTGGTTACCAATCTATTGAGCGTGATCGTCTCATGGTGATTGAAGTTATGGTTGTTATGGACATTTCATTTTGGTCACATTTTAGTGACAATGAAAATGATGGTATAATTCTATATATGTACGTATTTATATGTATATGTATAAACGTATTTATATCTTAAAAGAGTTAGTATTAGAAAAATTAAAAGTTTAGTTTAAAGGATATATAAATTAGAACTTAGTTTTATTAAGTTAGTAAAATAAAAATTAGAAATGAAATTTATGTATGGTCATTCAATCTAGTTTTAATTTAAGAGGTTTAAAAGGTAGAATAAAGGGTTTTTATAAAAATGTCAAAATTAAGGGTTGAATATGTAATAAATAAAGATAATTATAAATATAGTATATAATATATACTAAAATATATATATATATATATATATATATATATATATATATATATATATATATATAAATTTCAAAATTATATAATGTTAGGAACACAAAAAGTGTCGGTCACTTCCATGGATATCGGTAGATTAGCTCGTTTAGCTATTTTTGTGAACTTAATAGCTAATTTAGGAAAAGCCCATGGAAAGACATGTAAGCACATTCCAAGCCGCCACTTTAGGGTAATTTATACACTCTTCCATGCTTGGAGAGGTGTTTGTTGTTCATTAAAGGAGTCCCTCACACACAAATTACAATCCATTATCCATTTACTTCTCTCTTTAAGTCATCCAACCCCACTCTCTCTCTAGTTTCTTGCATAAATCAAAGAGATTACATACTAAATCTACAATTGGTATCAAGAGCCATGGAGTGGTGTGTTTTAGTTTGGGAGTTTAACTTTGGTTCGGTGTATACTAGCAAAAATAATCTTTCTTTTTATTTCTTTGTTTTCGAAGCACTTGTGTTTACTAAAAAAGATATTTACTTGGTAAAGTTGATCTAGTATCTTTATGATATAGGTGTACATGCTTTGAATCAAGAAAAACATCATTTTTGTTACTTTTGTGTTCGAAAACCTTTACAAAGAACAAAATCTTGATTTTAAATTTTTCGGCTTAAAAACCTTAAAGTTTTCATTTTTCTTGTTCCTATAGGGTTAGTAACACTAGTTGTACAAGATTTTTTGCAAAAAACCGATCAAAAAAGTGTCTTTTTGTGTTTTTGAGATTTTGAGTTTCGTCACTGTTGGTACCGAACAACTCCAGTTAGTTACTATCGAACAACTACTATCGAACAACTCCAGTTAGTTACTATCGAACAACTACTATCGAACAACTCCAGTTTGTTAGTATCGAACAACTACTACCGAACAACTCCTTGCAGTTAGTACCGAACAACTCCTTGCAGTTAGTACCGAACAACTCCTTGCAGTTAGTACCGAACAACTCCTTGGAGTTAGTACCGAACAACTCCAAATAGTTTGTACCGAACAACTCCAAGTAGTTAGTACCGAACAACTCCAAGTAGTTTGTACCGAACAACTCCAAGTAGTTTGTACTGAACAACTCCAAGTAGTTTGTACCGAACAACTCCATACTGAATAACTTAAGTTTTAAAATTATACGATTTATTTCTTTGACTTGTAAAATCCCGTGAAACATTAACTTGTTTTTCCCGGTTTTGTCAAGAATTGTAAAATCCCGTATAGTTTTAAGAATTTTCTCAAGACTTAAAAGACAACTTAATTAAACACAATTTCTTTCTACCACCGATCGATCATTCAGTAATCTTTTTTATACCACTTTATTAATGATGACTCTTGCTGATAAGTCACTTCTCTCGGGTGGTGACAATAAACCACCGATGCTTGAAAAACACTTGTATGACTCGTGGAAAAGCAAATGTACTTTTATGAGTGAATCGACCCTACATCTGTACACCACACTTCCGCTAGACCAAAAACTCGCACTACTTGTTTTTGGCCAACAATTACAGTGGATGGTGTAACCAGACCAAAAGAAAATACTGAATTAACTCTAGCAGAAACCATTCAAGCTGATTGTGACATCAAAGCAATAAACATCATTCTACAAGGCCTTCCAACTGAAATTTATGCTCTTGTTAGTCAACATCGTGTAGCCAAGGATATTTAAGAGAAAATCAAACTACTCATGCAAGGAACGTCGTTAACGAAGCAAGAACGAGAGTGTAAGCTGTACGTTGAATTTGATAAGTTTACATACAAGAAAGGAGAGTCGTTACACGAGTACTACTTGGAGAATATTCACCTCTACTAACTTAAATGATATGATTTTACAAATGCACTGGAGCAATTTCAAGTCAATAACCAATTCTGAATAATCTTCCTGCTGAAAGGAAGCAAATTCATTACTGGATGTTAAGTTGGTCAAAGATTTGCATACATATCTAAGTTAGATCAGATTCATGCTTACTTGGAACAACAAGACCGACATGCAAAAGAATTTCGATAGATCAGAAACGCAACTCCGATCCCTCTTGCTTTAGTTCATCTCACCAAATGGACACAGTCTCCTTATCAATCTCACAACAGACACTTAAAACCTGATTCCTCAACATCAACAATTTGTTTCACCATATCAAACTTCACAATATGGATCACCTTTTGAATTTCAACAATATTCGGTCAATCAATCATCAACACCTCATTCAATCACTTATCCTCCCAACAATTATCAAACCTCAGTTCACCATAACGTTTATTCTCCATCATCATCCATCTCTTAAATAGAATACTCTCCCACAGTCAACCAACAATCTGAATTTTCCTAATTAGACTCAGGTCTAACTATTCCAGTTTTTAAGCATAGTGATGATCCAATTGATGCTATCAATCATGTGATGTCCTTCATGTTGTCTGAAAGATCACTTCCCCCCTCAATCCTCAACTACCAACAACTAGATGAGGAACTTGTCAAACCCAAGACAACAAGCTACCATTAATGATGGAAGAGTAACCGTAAAACCAGTTTAAGGGAGACAAATTTCTTATGCTGCAGGTACTACAAGAACTTTCACTCCAGGAGCAAGTAGGAGTAACTCGGGGAAACAGAGGATTGTTACTTGTTACAACTGCAAAGGGTACGGACATATGTCCAAACAATGCACTAAACCAAGGAGGAAACGGGATGATTCATGGTTTAAAGATGAAGTGTTGTTGGTTCAAGCTCAAGCAAGTGGACAAATTCTACATGAAGAGGAACTCACATTTTTAGCAGATCCAGGAATTCTAGAAGCTCAAGCCACTCAGACTGTCATCACTCACAATGCTGCTTATCAAGCTAATAATCTAGATGCATATGACTCTGACTGTGATAAACTCAATTCTGCCAATGTTGCTCTCATGGAGAATTTATCTCATTATGGTTCAGATGCTCTTGCTGAGGTACATAATCATGATAATGCGAATAATAATATGATTAATCAAGCTGTGCAGGTGATGCTGTCTTCTAAACAGTCGAATGTTGTGAACCATTCAGAGACTAAAATAACCAGTGATAGCAATATCATTCCTTATTCTCAGTTTGTGATTGAATTACAACAGGCAGCTATTCAGAATTCTAACTCCTCTACACAACAAGATGCATTGATATTATCTGTGATTGAACAACTGAAATCCCAAGTAGTTAATTGTACCAAGATAAATCTAAAAAATAAAAGTGTCAATGATACGTTAAACTAACTTGAACTTGAAAGATATAAGGAGACAAGTAAAGTGTTGAAAAGAAGACAAAAATGTTGCTTTAAGGAGTAATGATAACGTTTAGATTCAAGTGCACAGTCGTATGAGATTAGATCGTATTAAACTAACCTCTTTCTGACATTTAAAAGAATAAGAAGCTTTAATTCAAACATATTCTCTTCCACAATAGATGATTTAATAAAGAAGAATCTAAGAACAAGATAGAAGAGATTGCGTTAGAAAAGAAGATCAAACAACTAGATAATATTGTTTTTAAAAGAGATCAATCTGCACAAACTGTTCACATGTTGACGAAACCTCAGTTTTTCTATGATCATACCACTAAACAAGCTCTAGGTTTTCAAAATCCTTTTTATCTAAAGAAAACTCAGCAGTTGGAACCAAAGCTTTATGATGGTAATGTCATTAAGAATACGAGTGCTATTGTGATTCCTAACTCCGAAGAGACCCTAATGCTTGTTGAAGAGAGTCGTTCAAAAATGCTTTTAAAAAAAGATCCTATGATGTAAGAAAAGAAAGTTAATACTACACCAGTCGATTATGCTGTCCTTAATCAACTTTCTCAATATTTTGAAAGACGATTTGTTCCACAAACTGAATTATCTACTGAACAAGCCTTTTGGTCTCAGAATTATGTGAATTCTCCAGAACTCATTCTTTCTAGTAAACCCACCAAAGTTGAGGTTCCAAAGGAACTTCCTAAAGTCGGTATGGTTAATACGAGTTTGAAGAAACTTAAACACCATCTTGCTGGTTTTGACGTGGTTGTCAAAGAAAGAACCACGGCCACAACCATCACTGAGTGCTCGTGGGGGTTCGAACATATAAAAGGTTGTTTTAGGATGAAATAATTCCATTTGTAAAAGCTCTGACGGACTTATTTATTACATTCGATCAATATTTGATTGATGAACTTTCTGAAGTCCAAAATGTCTTCCATCAAATGGAACAGGCTGTGAAACAACATCATTTAGAGTCTAAAACATATGAAGTAAAAATGAATCAAGTTTTGAACGAAAATGAACGACTCTTAGAACAAGTCATTAACAAAGATATTGTGAACATAGTTATGAATTCTTTTGTGGATATTGCTTCTGTGAATATGCATGAATGTGAAAAGTGTCTCAAACTTGAGACTGAGCTTCTCAACAAAAAGGATTTCGTTGAAAAAGAGATTTACGATAAATTGTTCAAAAGTTTAGAAGTTGATTCTCAAATTAATCAGGAAATTTTTCAAAGGGAAAATTCTGTTTCAAATCAAAATTCTCCAAGTTTTGATCAATTGTTTGAATTAAATGAATTGAAAGCTCAGTCCCAAGAGAAAGACACAGTCATAAAGAAGTTAAAAGAGAGAATTAAATCTCTAAGTGGAAAAATGAATGAGGATAAGATTAAAAAGGATTTAAAAGAGATTGAAACTATAAATATTGAATTGGATCATAGGGTGTCAAAGCTTATTGCTGAGAATGAGCATTTGAAACAGACCGATAAGAAACTTTATGACTCGATTAAACCAACACGTATTCGATCAAAAGAACAATGTGATGAATTAATTAATCAAGTCAATCAAAAGTCTTTAGAAATTTCTGATTTAAATGCTAGTCTTCAAGAAAAAGTTTTGGTAATTACAGCTCTCAAGGATGATTTAAGAAAACTTAAAGGAAAAGCTCTAGTTGATAATGATGTTCAAAACACCCTAGTGATCTAGAAATGCATAAGATTGATGTGGAACCAATAACCCCTAAATTGTTGAATAAAAAGACAACTCACTCTGCCTATATTAAGCATACTCAGGAAGAAGCTACAATTCTTAGGGATCTAGTTGAACATGTTAAATCAAAATATCCACTAGATCAATCCTTAGAATCTGCCTGTAGGTATGCTAAACAAATTCAGGATTTGCTTACAAACATCAGTAAAACATGCCCTAGTATCAACAATCCTGATGGAAAATTAGTGGCTGTGACCCCAAAGAACAAGGACAAAAGAGTTAGATTCACTGAGCCCGTCACATCTTCAGGATACACAATCACCAAAATAGCCTCTACATCAAACCAAGTTTCTAACAAACCTAAGTTGTCTTATACAGGAGTAAAACCGTCTACTAGTGCTAGCGGATTACAACCTTCAGGCAATACAAAGAAAGATAAGAATCGGCAAACACCAAGTAGTACTCAGAAGAATAGATGCTAGTAAGGGCAGGAATCACAGCCTTCAGTCAATACAAAAAAGATAAGATTCAGGAAACACCAACTAGTACTCAAACAGAATAAAGAAGAAGCCCACCCTAGGAAGTTAAATCTAGTATAAAAAAATCAAGACTGTGTTGTTGTCACGCTACAGGAACTTCTAATGTGGGCAGCAATCTAAGCTTAATGCTAATTCTGAACTTAAATGTGTTAAGTGTATAATGGTTGCAACATGCTTCTGATAAGCATGAAAGTATTGTATGTTCTTGATTTTATCAATAATGTGAATGTGCTCGTAAGGTAAAATCTAAAATCTAGCTAAGAAAAATTCAAAGAGAAAAGTTTTGAAACTAATATACAAGGAGAGTTTAACAAATATTGGATATATCTAGAGACCTACTAGGTCGAAAAACCTTCACAATAGAAGAGAACTGCGTGCCTTAAACTAGAGATACCATACAACTACTGAATGCCCCTTATGTAAACCAACAGCTCTAAATAAAATGAAACACCTAAACCTGTCTTAACATGGTTTACTCACGAAAACATAGGAAATCTAGAAACTAATGTTACTGTAGGCAAATATTAAGGTTTTTAAGAATCTGTATCTGGCTAAGCAAAAAGGAAACGCGCAATCCATCTTGGGAGATCCAAATGTTATCATTATTCTGATGTTCTCATCTTCCTCTATTGATGAATGCAGGTCGTCGCAAATATTTCTCATGGTATTTGGACTCTCGGCTGCTCCAAGAATAGTGACCGGAGATCGCTCTCAAAACCACTCAATTTTTCAATAGATTTTTTGTTACTAGTCATAATTCAAGAAATGACACGTGAGCAAAGGGCAGTTTTTGTCTGTTTTTGGTCATTTAAGCTCGTTTTTAGAGGTAAAAGATATGTGTAATTAAGCACATATCAGTCACCCGAAAATTATCGTTTTTGCTTCGTTTTCAATCCTTTTTACCTGTAAGACATAAAAACACAATACAAACATATTTGCAATATAATTATCTATATTTTAGTGTTTTTAGTCCTTTTATAGTGTTTTATGAGGTACAAAATATGTATATTTTAGCCAATATCAGCGTCCTCTCCTATATGTCTCTTGTCAAAGGCCTCAAAGACTAAGTCCTGGCTATGGCATCGACGTCTGTCTCATCTGAACTTTGGTGCAATCAACCATTTAGCTAGACATGGTCTTATTCGAGGTCTCCCTAAGCTAAAGTTTGAAAAGGACCATCTGTGTTCTGCATGTGTGATTCAAGTCCTTTAGTATATATAATATATAATATAAATATATAACTAAAATACCCAAAATCAATAATAGAAGAGTGAGTAAGTATTCCGTGAGGCTTTTAGGAAGGAAAATTACTTTTGACCAAAGTAAAATCTAAAAAAAAACCTTCCCGGGTCGTTTCCCGACGATGTGCGAATTTGAAAATCGTGATTAAGTTCGTGATCGCGTGATTGAATATCACAAATTTGGATTTGGTTTTCTAATTCTACAGGAAAAACGATAACGGGGTCAAAACTCGTTCTTTAAAAACCTAAAATCTACAAATTTAACCCTAAAAATGCAAATTTATTTTTTAACAGTCCTAAATGATAAAAGAAAATTTTAGAAAAAAGAATTATATTTTTTTTTACTTTTATTTTTTTTATTATGAATTAAAAACAGTTTTAATCTAAATTAAATATTAAAAATACTAAACTAATTATAAAAAATCTGAAAAAATTATGAAAAGTACTTCTAACAATTCTAAACCTAGGAAAAATAAAATGGGGTCAACAGCTTATTGAAATAAACTGTTAATAAGCTAAAATGGGCTGCAAGCTAAAAGGGCTAAAAAAGGGTTAAGTATTTAATGGTGTGAAGTTATAATCGAGAAAGACCCAAGGGCAGATGGTGAGTGCGTGGTGTGTTAAGGCTTGGTCGAGTTGGGTAGAGGTCACGAGTTCGAGCCTAGCTCACCCTTGACTTCCCTAATTCCCAAGTTTTTATTTTTGCAAAAATTTTTAACACAACTTATTAATAAGCTCAAAACAAACAACTTTAAAAGCAAAATTTTTTAATAAGCACCAATAAGCCAGTTATAAGGAAAATTAAGATGACATATTAAACACTTAAACTTTTTTAGCTTTTACACAAAACAGTTTAAAAAACACTT
>BQNB010052715.1:29003-40352 GCA_026074375.1 Tanacetum coccineum | reverse complement strand
TCCCAACGATATCTCATAGGGGTAGGGGAAGACATGACTAAAACAATAACAAAGAGGAATATACTATTAGATCCACATAATGAAAAAGTATTTATTTCATATTATATAGTAGTAATTCAAAATAGAAAGAACATACGGTATATACGTACACAAACACTTATGCCCTAAAATACAACTATATGAGAGACCCTTAAGCTATAGTCTAGGCTCAACCACCTAGTTCTCTATAACCAAAGGCTCTGATACCAATCTGTCACACCCCGCCAAGGCGGAAACGCGAGGCGTAAACAAGAATGGATATCATCACAACACATTGTGTCTATATAGAGAATACTAAAATGAAAACTAAAGTAAAGCAAAGACACAAAGTGTCATAACAATACCCAAAACCTAATGGTGTCTTTATTAATGAGAAATAGGTCTCGTCAATAAATGACATGCAAAAACATAATCCAAACAATTCATGCAAACGCATTTATTCAAACAGAAAACATAAATAAACTCAAGAGCGAACTCCAATGTAATCCTAGCGGTCATTCTAGCAACTTCTCTTAGCTTTAATATCCTCATGAACTTCACCTGAAAATGATGCTTAAAACCGTCAACACAATGGTTGGAGAGAGTCATAGGTTTAAGACACGCAAAACAAACCTTTAAATCCAATTACTGTGATAAATAAAACATAGCATAACTAGACATTAAATGAACTATCGAACAAGCTAACATGCAAACACACCAAACCATGTTAAGACGGTCACGATCAACATCACAAACAAGGGAACGGAACGTGTCCCACAATCTACAACAATGAGAGGATCACGCTCACTATCAACAATCCACAGCAATTAGACGATAACGCTCACTACTAACAATCCATCAATGCCTTGAGACGGTCACGCTCAAGCACAACAAACAAGGGAACGGAACGTGTCCCATGATCCATATCACAATAACAAGTAGCACATAACATACAATAGTCTCGTATAGCCCATGCCTCATTTAAAACACATTATCACAGTAACAAAAATATTTAATACTCATAGCATCATTTTCACCCCAAGAAAACATATGAAAAAGCGGCTATGAAACTCACCTGATGCTTAGCTTCCCAGACGATTTCAACAAAAACTTCACAAACACTTCACGGATAATCTAAACAATTAAGCACACAATAAGCTACCATCAATTAGGCATTCAACCCAATATGATGTAACCTCAACTATGATGGATATCTAAGCTATCTACCATAGTTCTATACTTGATTTCACCCTTTTCCAACTCTTATATATGCCATTTATACTTCAATACTACACTTTAAATTTTCTGGATTAGAGCAGAATTCTATACTCACTTACGCGCCCTAAACGCACCACTTAAACACATTCATAATTCTAACCAAAATTCACCATGCTACATATATGTCTTATGAACCTCTCATAGCTCTCCCAAAGCCATTACCCTTTTACAAATACCCTTTATAAATTCATTAATCCAAAGTGTCTAGAATTCGTCCAGAATCTGACCCTCTAAAAGTATGACGTTAGATAACCAACTTAAACTTCATAAACTACTTAGCAAAAATTCAGGAGTCACACACAATATATAAAATAACTTTCACGTGATTTAGAGCCTCTAACTAGATGTCTAAGTATTTTTAGAAAAATCAAAACCAAAACTGAAATTCGTCACAGTTTTACACACTGATTTTGTAAAGACCTTTTGACCCACTTCCCGACCATAAAAACTCACGAGACCAACTTTGCTGGAAAGTAGACTCTCTGAGGTTATCTCTAGTATGTTGTAAATTGTTTATTTGATAATTTATAATTGAGTTATGACCGTTACAAAACTGCCTAATTTTCTGCAGTAAATTAAACAACTAATTCGGGCGATCTAGACACTAACGCATGATTAAATCACGAAACCAATTGAACCAATGATCAAAGAATCATCATTAAACTATAAAATCCAGAAAATTTAAAACCCTAATTTATAAACCCTAATTCATTTTCAAGATTAAACCTAATCCATCATGCTTAGATTACAAGAATTAAAATAAAAACTAGAATTAAACAAAGAATAAAAAATACCTTAAACCCTAAAAAATTTCTTATCTTTTTTTTCTCTCTGGATCGGTCGAGAAATAGGGGAGGAGGGTTATGGGATTTATTTTGTATTTATAGGCCCCCAATTAATTATAGATAATATCTAATTAGAGTTTGTTTCCTTTTAAAACTTTTATTTTCTTTCCCCCTATCCTCTTTAAATTTGTTTTTACTATTCATCTATAAAAAAATATTTTATTTATTTATTTATTAATTACTTAATTATTTGCTTTACCTTAAGTTTTTATAAAAACCTAAGGTTATTTGCACATACCCTTTTGCTTAAACGCAATTTACTAGACTTTTAAAAATAATTAACTTTCCAAAAATACTTTTCATTTCACAAATTCACTTTCTAAAAATAGAAAGTCTTCCAAAAACTCTCATATTTTAACAAACTCATTTCTTTCACAAATGACACACTTCCTATTTTAATCCATCGCCTAGACATCCACATATTAACCAAAACAATTATCTCAAAATACCCAATCAATTTCATTATCACTATAAGTGATTAAAATGAAATTTCTCCATCAAATAACTCATTTCTCTTAACTTAACCTCTAAAACCTAAACTTATCTTAAATTACTAACACAAAAATACGTATACGTATAATTACTTACACAATTAACGCGAAACCGCTTCAATCACCGAAATCATTTCCTTGTCACCAAAAGTGAACGAAATGAACTTCATAAAATTCAACACAAATCCAATCCCAATGAGACGATCACGCTCAATGGATTGATTATCCAATCTCACATATCCCACACAAACACATATAAACACGTATAAACACATAACCATACATTGCAACAGATACATTTAGGTCAACACTACGGTTTGACCAACCTGCTCAAGTAATGGTTGTCACACTTGTCAAAGGGGAAAGCAGCACAGAGCCTCTTGTAAGTCCAAAACAAAGAACTCAATCAGTCTTCCTTTACATTTGTTGCATATGGACTTGTTTGGTCCAACATTTGTAAAAAGCCTTATGAAGAAAATGTATTGCCTAGTTGTCACAGATGATTATAGTAGGTTTACATGGGTTTTCTTTCTAGCTACTAAGGATGAGACTAGTGGCATTCTTAAGTCCTTTATAACTGGGATAGAAAATCTAGTAGATCACAAGGTTAAGGTGATTAGATGTGATAATGGGACTGAGTTCAAGAATAGAGAAATGAATCAGTTTTGTGAAAAGAATGGTATTTTGAGACAATATAGTGTAGCTAGAACTCCTCAACAAAATAGAGTTGCTGAGAGGAGAAATAGGACACTAATTGAGGCTGCTAGGACTATGCTAGCTGATTCTAAGTTACCAACTACCTTTTGGGCAGAAGCAGTTAATACTGCTTGCTATGTATAGAATAGAGTGTTAGTAGTTAAGCCTCATAACAAGACCCCATATGAACTTTTTCATGGTAGAACACCAACTTTAAGTTTTATGAGACCATTTGGGTGTCCTGTTACCATTCTTAATACCATAGATCACTTAGGCAAATTTGATGGTAAGGCTGATGAAGGTTTCTTTGTTGGATACTCTTTGAATAGTAAAGCCTTTAGAGTATTCAATAGTAAAACAAGGATAGTGGAAGAAAACTTGCATATTAGGTTTAGTGAGAATACACTTAATGCTAAAGGTAGTGGACCAGATTGGATATTTGATATTGATGCACTAACAAGAACAATGAATTATAGGCCAATTGTTATAGGTACATAGACTAATAGTTTTGCAGGTACAAAAGCAAGTGATAATGCAGGTCAAGCTAGAAATGAGACAGAACCTATCAAAAATTACATTTTGCTACCATTATGGCCTGCTAATCCACCATTTTCCTAAGATCCAAAGAGTTCTCAAGATGATGGATCCAAACCTTCAAGTGATGATGAGAAGAAGGTTGATGAAGATCCAAGAAAAGATAATGAAAGTATTGATCAAGAAAAGGATGATAATGTTAACAACACTAATAATGTTAATGCTGCTAGCAGAAATGAGGTTAATGTTGTTGGTGCAAAACAAGCATTGAACTTCCAGTTGATCCAAATATGTCTGCATTGGAAGATTATAGAATATTTAACCTCTTAAGTGATGATCAAGATGATGGTGCAGAGGTTGACATGAATAATTTGGATACAACAATCCAAGTCAGTCCTATTCCAACTACAAGAATTCATAAAGATCATCCTCTCAATCAAGTGATAGGAGATTTTGCAATCAGCTACATAAACAAGAAACATGTTAAAGAATTTGGAGGAGCATGAGTTTATTAGTACTATTCAACAAAGAACAAACCATAAAGACCTTCAAAACTACTTATTTGCTTGCTTTTTATCATATGAAGAACCCAAAAAGGTAATTCATGCATTGAAAGATCCAAGCTAGATAAAGGCTATGCAGGAAGAGCTTCTACAATTCAAGTTACAAAAAGTTTGGACTTTGGTGGATTTACCAAATAGAAAAAGGGCTATAGGCACTAAATGGGTTTTCAGGAATAAAAGGGATAAAAGAGGAATTATGATAAGAAATAAAGCAACATTGGTTACTCTAGGGTACACAGAAGAAGAGGGGATTGACTATGATGAAGTCTTTACCCCTGTTGAAAGAATTGAAGTTATAAGACTATTTTTAGCTTATGCTTCATTTAAAGATTTTGTGGTGTATCAAATAGATGTAAAAAGTGCTTTTCTCTATGGGAAGATTAAAGAAGAGGTGTATGTATGTCAACCACCAGGATTTAAAGATTCAGACTTTCCTGATAGAGTATATAAGGTTGAAAAAGCACTATATGGACTACATCAAGTTCCTAAAGCTTGGTATGAAACCTTGTCAACATATTTGTTGGACAATGAGTTTCAAAGAGGGAAAATTGACAAAACCTTATTCATCAAAAGGTACAAAGGTGATATTTTACTGGTCCAAGTTTATGTGGATGATATCATCTTTGGTTAATCAAATAAGGAGTTATACATTGAATTTGAGAAGTTGATGCATGAGAAATTTTAGATGAGTTCTATGGCAGAACTTACATTCTTTTTGGGATTATAAGTAAAGCAGAAGAAGGATGGCATATTTATTAGTCAAGATGAATATGTTGGTGAAATTCTAAAGAAATTTGGGTTTACAGAAGTCAAGACTGCTAGCACACCAATAGAAACTCAACAGCCTTTGCTCAAGGATAAAGATGGTGAAGAAGTGGATGTTCATATGTATAGGTCAATGATTGGTTCATTGATGTATCTTACATCTTCAAGACCTGACATCATGTTTGTAGTATGTGCCTGTGCAAGATACCAAGTCAATCCAAAAGTTTCACATCTTCATGTTGTGAAAAGGATTTTTAGGTACTTATTATGTCAACCAAAATTGGGCCTTTGGTATACACTGATGGTGATTATGCTGGAGTAAGCTTGGATAGAAAGTCTACAACAGGAGGTTGTCAATTCCTTAGAATTAGATTAATATCATGGCAGTGCAAGAAACAGACAGTGGTTGCAAATTCCACAACAAAAGCTGAATATGTGGCTGCTTCAAGTTGATGTGAACAAGTGCTTTGGATTTAAAATCAACTACTTGATTATGGGTACAATTTTATGCATACCAAGATCTTTATTGACAATAACAATACTATTTTCATAATTAAAAATCTTGTTTTTCACTCAAAAACAAAGCATATAGAGATTAAACATCATTTTATTAGGGATTGCAATGAAAAGAAGTTAATTCAAATGGTCAAAATCCATACTGACAAGAATGTTACAGATTTACTTACAAAAGCTTTTGATGTAAGTAGGTTTCAATATTTGATTTCTAGTATTGAAATGCTAAATCCTTAAAATCTTTTATCTCTTTATGTTTTTGTAGTGTTTTGTATGAATTAGTACCGTTATTCATGTCATTAAAAGTTTCTGCTGCTAAGTATAATTAGTGTTGCTGGTTATACTTAATACTGATGAGTTAATATTGTTAGTTATACTTAATACTGTTAGGTATAATTAATACTGTGATAAAAGTAAAAATAGTTATAGCTTGTGTTTTCTTGTTTTTTTGGACTAACATTTTGCAGAAAAAGCAAAGAAAAGTATTAGATTGATAATGGAAAAGCTGGTTATCAGTGAAAATAAACAGAGAGTTTTGGTAAGTAAAAGAATTGAGAGAGTTGGTAAGAATAAAAACAGAAAGATAGATGTGTGGAATAAAAACAAACAGCGTGTTTTAGTAAGAAAAATAATTGAGAGAAAAAGTGAGCATAAAAACAGAAAGAGAGTTGTGTGATAGAAAAATAGACAGAGTGTACAAGTAAGAAAAAGAATTGAGAGAAAAAGTGAGTTAAAATAGAAAGAGAGGACATTTATTTTTAATGGATATGCTGTTTAGAATAGAATTAGAGTTAATGCTGGTGACTCAAAGTTAATGCTGCTAGGCATAACTTACTGCTGTTGGTTATAAGTTAATGTTGCTAGGCATAACTTACTGCTGAGTTACTACTGCTGGGTTACTTACTACTGCTGGTGGAAGTTAATGCTGTTAGGCATAAACTTACTACTGATGGTTATGGTTAATGTTGTTGAGGGAATTTTCATAAATACTTCAATTAAGGGTTTCAATTACTTATTTGATTGATTTCAAACTTTTGTATACTCTCTATTCATAAACCCTAACTCGATTTCATCATTCATCATCAAAACCCAACAAAATGACGACCCTAAAGTTTGCTGATACTCATAACATGGTCGCATTTTTGGCTAAACCCACTGAAAGTGAAGGGTTTGAGCAGATTGTGGATTTTCTTAATGCACACACTATAAAGTATGCAATAATGATCAATCCTACAATATATACTTCGTGCATTGAATAATTCTGGGCTATTGTTAAGGTAAAAACTGTCAATGGGGAAATACAGTTACAAGCCCTAGTGGATGGAAAGAAGATCATCATTACTGAGTTGATTATAAGAAGAGATCTTTAATTAGAAGATGTTAAAGGTGTTGATTGTCTACCCAATGTTACTATCTTTAAACAGCTTACACTAATGGGGTATGAGAAAATTTCACAGAAGCTTACTTTTTATAAGACATTCTTTTCCCCACAATGGAAATTTTTGATTCATACTATTTTACAATGCCTAAGTTCTAAGACTACTGCGTGGAATGAGTTTAGTAGCACTATGGCATCTGCAATCATCTATTTAGCTACAAACCAGAAGTTTAACTTTTCAAAGTATATTTTTGAAAGTATGGTGAAGAACTTAGATAATGTGTCTGGAAAATTTTTAATGTATCCAAGGTTTGTATAAGTGTTTGTGAATCAACAACTTGAAGGGATGCCTACTCACAAGAGAATTTACATTGCACCCTCTTATACTAAGAAGATATTTGGGAATATGAGAAGGGTTGAAAAATATTTTTTTAGAAGGGAAACACCATTATTCCAAACAATGATGGTACAAGATCAAGAAAAAGTGGGTGAAGGTTCAAAAATTCCAACTGATCCCCATCATACACCCACCATTATTCAACCATCAACATCTTAACCTCAAAAGAAACAAAGATCAAGAAGGTCAAAGAGAAAGGACACGGAGGTACCTCAACCTAGTGGTCCTACAACTAATGTAGCAGATGAGGCTGTCAATGAGGAGATGGATGGCAGTTTGGTAAGGGTTGCCACTACTGCTACTGACTTAGAAGCAGAGCAAGACAGTGGTAACATAGATAAGACTCAATCCAAGGCAACACTTAATGAATTAAGTTCCTTATGAACTAGTTCAGGTAGTGGTCCCAAGCGCCAAGAAACCATGGGGTATACAATTGCTCAGACTAGGTCTGAGAATATATCTAAACTTTCCAATGATCCACTGCTCACAAGAGGTAACACACTTCGAAGTGGTAAGGATAGACTGAAACTTGAGGAATTGATGGCATTATGTACAACTTTATAATCAAGAGTTCTTGCTTTGGAGACTACAAAGACCACTCAAGCTACTGAGATTGTAAGTTTGAAAAAGAGAGTCAAGAAGCTAGAGAGGAGGAATAAGTCAAGAACTCATGGACTTAAATGATTATACATAGTTGGTTCATCAAGAAGGGTAGAACCCTCTAAAGATAAAGGTTTAGGTGAAGAGGATGCATCCAAACAGGGGAGGATAGCTGATATTGATGCTAATAAAGACATTTACTTGGTCAATGTTTAGACTGATGAAGATATGTTTAGTGTTAATGACTTAGATGGTGATGAGGTGATTGTTAAAAGTGTAGATGTTGTTAAAACTACTGAGGAAATAAGAAGTGTGGTTGAAGTTACTGCAGTTACAATTCTAGTTAGTGCAGCTACAACTACAACTACAACAACTGCAATAACTGATGTTGAAATGACTTTGGCTCAAGCACTAGCAGAATTGAAGAGTGCAAACCCAAGGCTACAACAATAACTACAACACCAACACTTACAACAACAACTGCTGCTACAACAATTACAGCTGTTAGCACAAGACCCAGAGCAAAAGGGCTTGTTATTCATGAATAGGAGCAAGCACCTACACCTACAGTTTCTTCACAACAACTATCACAAGTCAAGGTTTAAGATAAGGGTAAAGGCAAAATGGTTGAACCATAACCTGTGAAGAAAATGTCTAAGAAAAAACTACTCAGGCTTGATGAAGAACTTACCTTTAAGCTACAAGCTAAAGAAGAAGAAGAAAGGCTTGCTAGAGAAAAAGCTCAACAAGTTGAAGAAGCCAACATAGCTTAGGATGATATTCAGGCTAAAATCGATGCTGATTATCAGTTGGCTCAAAGATTGCAAGCTCAAGAGCAAGATGAATTTACTGATGCTTAAAAGGCAAGATTGTTTGTATAATTCTTAGAGCAAAGAAGAAAACATTTTGCAGCTAAAAGAGCAGAATAAAAAAGGAACAGACCACCAACAAGAGCTCAACAAAGGAGTATCATGTGTACTTATCTGAAAAACAAGGAAGGATGGAAGCCCAAAAGTTTGAAGAACAAGTCCTTTGCCAATATTCAAGAATTATTTGACAAAGCAATGAAAAGGGTGAATACCTTTGTTGACTACAGAACTGAGTTGGTAGAAGAGAGTTATAAGAAGGAAGAAGTAAAGATAGAAAATGAGAGCAGATTAAAGAGAGCATGAGAAGAGAGCTGGAATAAGAAAGCTCTAAAAAGAAAATGGTGGACGATGATAAAGAAACAGTAGAGCTTAAAAGTCTAATGGAAGTCATTCCAGATGAAGAAGAGGTTACACTTGATGCTATTCCTTTGGCTGTTAAGTCTCTAAGCATTGTTGACTGGAAGATTCATAAAGAGGGGAAGAAAAGCTATTACCAGATAATCAGGGCTGATGAAAGTTCAAAGATGTACTTAGTGTTTAGTCATATGCTTAAAAACTTTGATAGAGAAGACATGGAAAGTTTGTACAAGTTGGTAAAAGCTAAGTATGGATCAACAAGACCAGTGGAAAACTTGGATTTAGTTTTATATGGAGATTTGAAGACAATGTTTGAACCACATGTAGAGGATAATGTATAGAAAAATCAATCAGACTACAAAGTATTGAACTGGAAGCTTTATGATCCTTATGGAGTTCATTGTGTAACAATCCAGAACATGTTATTTTATCTATTGGTTGAGAAGATGTATCCACTTACAAATCACACACTACATCAGATGTTCAATGATGTGAAGCTTCAAGTTGATTATGAGTGTGAAGTAGCATTTAAGCTTTTTAGATTGGTTAAGAAATAGCTTAAGGAAGGCTATGTACCTGAATGAAGTGTTTGGAAGCATTCTCCTGGTGATTAATGAAGCTTTCAATGAAGAAACTTGAGATTTTGAAGAAGAATATCAAGTTTAGGGGAGGATTGTTGGGATTAAAAGCCTTCTTGAAGTTACTGCTACTAAGGTTTGTGTTACTGCTGCTAAGCTAAAGTTAGTGTTATTCATTAACTTTAATGAAAAATATACTACGTAGTTAGTGCTGCTAGTATAAAGTTAGTACTGGTAGTTTACAGCTACTACTGCTAGTATATATTAGTATTGCTAGTGTAAAGTTTGTACTGCTGGTGAAGATTGAAGAAAATATTCTAAGTAGTTACTACTGCTTGTACACAGTTAATGCTGATGGTGTATAAGTTACTACTGTTGGTGCTAAGTTAATGCTGCAATTACAAAAGTTACAACTGCTAAAAGATTAAGACTGCTGAAAGAGTTTCTATTGTCAAAAGAGAATGGATAAAGACAGAAGAAAGGATAAAGATTGATTGGATATCAAGATTACTTACGTCATAAGTATTAGTTATTTATAGAATAGATCATAGAGAATATTCTATATCTTAGGAATATATTATAAATCGACTAGGACTCCTTGGTGTATAAAAGGAGGTCCTAGTGCATAGAGTTTGAAATCAATCAAGATCTAGAAATATTTTGTTTTTAATATCGTTAGAGCTTCAAGGTTTTGTAACCCTAATACTAGGAGAGTATTTGTATTATTTGTAATAATAATATTGGAGCTTTTACTGTTGGTTAAATTGTGTTCTTGTGTTATTGTTTCATTAAAAGTTCTTCTAATATTAAAAATTGGATTCCGCATAATCTTTAATACATTTACATAATTAAACCTTAAAAAGCTTAAGGAATTCGATCTATTGAAGTGGGATCCAACAAGAGATATCCTACATCCTGGGACAACAGTAAGCAACGTGTAAACGGTTTTCTCCGCCTAAAGGGAGCTTGTTGACATAGTGAAATCTTGAGTAGGATACTCAGGGAGTTGAGTAGGGCGAAGAGGTGCTTTGTAGCCGAACCACTATAAAATTTTGGCGTCTTGGTTTGATTGTTCTCTTCTTTATCTCTCTATATTATTGTGATTGTTAATTAGTGTTAGTTTAGATATTTATATTGTTGATTCATATTGTTGATTGGTTGAACATATAACTCGAATCTAAGTATTTTGAAAGCAAACTTTTAAAACGTAAACCGAACCGGTAAACCATTCAACCCCCCCCCCCCCTTCTAGTTTCCACAATTAGTATCAGAAGCTGAGGTCACTCAAGATTTTTTAAAATATACTGTATTTTAAAGCTTGGATCGATTTATGGATTCTGAAAAATATCTAGAAGGGCAATCCATGCAAAGACAACCACTCTTTGAAAGTGATAGTTTTATTTATTGGAAAAATAGATTCGAAACATATGTTAAATCAAAAGATCTTGATCTTTGGCATGTTATTAC
>BQNB010052715.1:0-24403 GCA_026074375.1 Tanacetum coccineum | reverse complement strand
AAGTGGATTTTAAATATGCCGAGTTGGAATTTATATGGCTAAGTATTCGCGAGTCTCTTTCTTAGAGATTTTAAATTGCTAAGAACGAGAAATGATAGTGTTATTTGTAAGTCATGACATTAAACGTAGAATAGTTGGTTTTCTTTCAAGCTCATAAGTATTAATTATGGCTTTTTCTCCCATTAGCTTATTTCACCTTTATATATAAATGTTTAATAAATAGAGTTGTGCGGTTTTCTTTGGTTAATAATTAGTTAATAGAAGTTTTCTTTAGTTCCTTTGTGATTAGGATGAGTACACGTCAGGAATACTTAATTTGGCATACTATATGTATCACATTAATAAATATTTTGCTTTTTCCTTAAAGAGCCTTAGGGTATATGGGATAAGTAGAATTCAATAATCCAAGACTGATAAAAGTTTGCTTTATCTTGTCGAAGGCGTGGCCGATGTTACAGCCTTCTAAAAGGTAGAGGTTGTTGCCGAAGTTGAAATATGTTTGCTACATCTTGTCGGAGGCGTGGCCGATGTTGTAGCCTTCTAAAGGACTAAGGTTTAATAATGTTGCTTAATTTTTGTCTTATTTTGTGCCTTAAAGAGCCTAAGGGTATATGGTGCAAATAAGATTGGTCCATTCATGTCTTAAAGAGCCTTAGGATATATGACATGAATGGTGCCTTGCTTAAGTAGCCTAATAAAAGCCAAATTTTAGTTGCCTCGATGTGGACTTTAATCTTGATGACATTTGATCTTTTGAAAAGGGCTAGGAGCTAATTATTGCGTTCTTAACCGTTACGCTTTATTTTTGGAATTAATAAGTATCGAAATAAAGTCTTAAAGAGCCTTCGGGTATATGACTTAAAAAAATTTTGAGATACAAAATTAGGAAATAAGGGAGGAAAAGTAAGTACACAATTAATATCTATGAGTAGTGTTAGTATCATGACTTGTATTTGACAATGATCTTGTTTTTAAGCTTAGTATGGAAAAATAAAAGTTGGGGATGATGAATTTATTTTGCTTGTTCCATGATCCTAAGTGTTTGAAAAAAAAATGATGATGATGAAAAAAAATAATGTTATGAAGTGATTGAATATGGAAAGTTATGAAAAAGCATAAAAAAAAGAAAAAATTTGAAAATGGAAAAACGGGGCGTTTCTTAACTATTGATTCCTTAATCCCTTTAGATGAGCACTTTGCTACTTTTCAAGGTGATTACCCTTTAGATGATCACTTTGCTACTAATGGTGGATAGATGAGGGGAAGGAAAAATTACCACTTGGGAAGAGCTAGTAGAAAAATTCTTTTGTAAATTCTATCCCAAATCCCACGATGGTAAAGATGAAATGTTGGACGAGGGAGATAACTAGGGGATTGATCCACTTGAATTCATATCACGAGTAAATTTGTCGTTCGAAAACCATATGAAAGTGGATGGAAGGACTAAAAAGTATTATTATACTCTTGGATGAATGGAAGTTGGAATAAAAGACGAATGGATAACAACATTTTGAGCAATAAAGAATGTAAGGAATCTGACTATGGAAACCCCTTCAACAATGCTACTGATTCATTCTTCAAAACCCATGACAAACATGACATTAAAGAAGGGAATGAGCTGAGACAAATGAAGCGTAAAGAAAACAATAAGAATGATGAGAAACCTAATAAAAGGGTATGCAAAGCCAAGAAGTTTGAAGTTATAAAATATTCACTAGGACCTAACGAAGAATACATTGCTATAAGAAGATGTGGATATAATACTTGGAAAAGAAACGAAGATAGTATGTCTCAAATCTACCAAGAAATTTTTCAGAAAAAGGACAATGGATGGAAGGTGATACGAATGGTGTGAAGAAAGCAGAAGAAAAAAGTCTAACTTAAAGACTAGCTGAAAGAAAAGTGCTTCCCGGGAGACAACTGGTATTCGCTATTTTATACATATCTTTTACCTTAAAAACGAACCCAAAAGACCAAAAACATAATTAAAATGGCAAATATATGCCTGTTTTTGTGTTTGTGTATGTGCAGGTACGGATATCAAGAAAAGGATAAAAAAATAAAGACAAAACCGGACAAAACTGAGCACGGGATTAGAATGAGCGCAAGAAAACGAGTTCAACGGTGCTCTCGGATCTTATTGGGCCAGCCCGTAACCCATTTAAAGTGGTCGGGCCAGCCCATTTGTATCTAAAGCCCACAAGAAAGTCAAAGCCTAAATAAAGCCCAAGAACTTAAAAGTGAAATATGATATAAAGATTGAAGATAGTGACGTCAGCTAGTCACATGGCATTTTTATACTTCTCAAATGTATGGTATATAAGAAAGGGCAGCAAATAAAGAACAAAGGGGCACGTGCATGTAAATTAATTCATGCCCTCCCATGTGACCGAGCACTATCTTGAAGAGGACGAATAAAGACTTGACACGTGGCATGAAATTTGTTATACCTCACTCTATCAATTCAATATTTCAACGGAAAATAATCCAACGAGCAAAAACACTGCGTTAGATGGAAGCAACAAAAAGAAGTCCACGTGGAGCAAAGATAACGGCTGGATCAGAATGTTGAAATTTGGGTATCCGTGTGACATTAAAAGGAGGCCTATGATTGGAGGAATGATGAGAAAATGATTGGTTCAAGTTTACACTTCTCACCCCTCACCCATTTAAATTGTACCCGCTCCCCTCATTTTTCCCCATCTAGTTAGTTAGTTAGTTTTATTTTTTTAGTAGTTTTTATATTTTTTTTCAAATATGTAATAGCTTAATTTTCTTTTCTTGCTTATTGTACCTTTATTATTTCAAGATCTTAATATATTGATGTAATAAAAATAGTTTAAAGCTTGTTGATGATCTAGTTTTTCTTTTTGTTCAATAAATGTCTCGTCTCCATTTTCTTTTTTGTTTGGCTTATCATTGAGCTTTTCATTGATTCGTTTAGTAAAATTAGTTGTTTGAGAATTTTTTTATATAAGTTGCAAAAAATTGTTTAGTTATATTGGTTCTTAAACAAATCTTTTATTCTTGTGGTTCAGTTTGTAGAACTCATTTTCATGATTTCGTTCTTAAATTGTAAACTGGGTCCAATTAGTTATAGGGCCACATTTATTTTGTTTAGATTTGAACTTAATTTGCTATGGTGATGAGTTTCGTTGGGCAATGGAATTATTGGTTGGGTTTCGTTGGTTTGGCTAATTCATAATGGGACATTTGGTTTTAGCTATTAGATATAAGTAGATTGTAATTTGCCTTTATCTGTTTGTTTTAATAGTATATCTTAATATGTTTGATTTTGGTACCGGTCAACTCATGAGGCGCGGAGCTTAAGGGTTTATTTAGCTAGACCGACTTTGATTAGTTGTTTTAGTTAAATAAATCGGGTGTTTTTCGGTTAATTGCGGGTCTCCAATTAGGTTTCATTTTCTATTCCTTTTTCAATTAATTAATAGTTTTATTGTTTTATTTTATGTTTGCCTATTTGATTTATGCCATGCTTAGTGTAACTTTATTTTTAAAATGTTTAGTTTTTATTATGAGTAGTGAGTAGATTTAGTAGTGCTTGTTAAGTGATTAGTGATTTGGAATTTAGGTGCGGCTTTAAAAAGATTTAAAAAATATTTAGTCATAAGTTTTGTCTTTTCGATTTACATTCCATCATTTACTTTTAATGCAATTTAATTTCTTGTCATTTTTTTAAGCATTTCATTTTACTTGTCATTTTAATTTCAGTAAACCTTAAAAAAGAGGGAGGGGCCCGCACTTAATGAACATTTCACGTCACTTAGCAAGCATTTTAGTCATTTATATTTTTAGATCACTTTTAGTATAATCTTGTAAGTTTTAAATCTTAGAATTAATATTAGTTTTATTTTTAGTTAAAAAATAGTTTAAAACCAAAAGTTTAGTTTCCATTTTATATGCTTTCCCTTTTAGTAGATTTAGAAAACCAAACCAAAACCTTTTATGCTATTCAAGCTCGATTTACAACTTGAACGTAGATTTCCATTCATCTCTCGTCGAGGAAACGACCCGGAAGGTTTTTGAGATATCGCTTTGGTTAAAAGTGAATTTCTTAACCCGACGGTAATACTATACTATACTATAATTGTTTCTATCCTTATTATTACGTATTTTATATATTATTATATATATTTTATACGTATTGATTTGGACGGATCAATTTTTGGCGCCGCTGCCGGGGAGAGGTGTAGCGATTTCTACGGGATTGTTCGTGTTCGAGACTTGAAGATCCTTTCTTCGGAAAGTTTATTTTCGTTCTTATAAAAATATAAAAATCCAAAAATATTTTTCTTCTTATTTTATTTTTATTTTTCCTTTATAAATATTAAAAAAACCCAAAAATATTTTTCGTTTATCTTAAAAACAAAAAAATCCAAAAATATTTTTATTTCCTTATGTATTATTTTCAAAACCTAAAAATATTCTTCTTTTTCCTCTTATCCGTTTAATTCTTCTTCTTATCTCTCTATATTGTTTAATTCTTATGGCGTCTCATCGTTTGAACTCTCTTTACGCGATTAAGGAATGCTCGACTTGTGGAAGTTTGTACACTAGAGAATGTTGTTCAATAAGGAGTTTCGAAGACAAGATTCTTGTTCCCGTACCCGACTCTTCTCCGCGTTGTGCAAGATGTGGAACCCCGGTTGATGGTCCGAGTTGTCGTGGATGTGCATTTTTACGAAAGAAATTCGATGAAGATTTGCTTGCGTATTGTGTTGAAAATGGAATTTTCAAAGACTTTCAAGATACTTCCGAATCATCCGATGACAATACCAACGTTGTTAATGCTCTTCGAGAGCCATTCGTTGTCAATCAAGACCCCGGTGTAAAGTCTTCGCAAGATCCTCCACAGATTGACCATAATTGTTGTTATGAGTGCGGTGATTCATTAGATGGAATTTTTTGTCGACAATGCATTTGTAAATCTTGTGGTAAAGGTGCTCATTACGGTTATAATTGTCCACCAAAAGATCCGATCATTTCTAAACCGGAGCCATGCAATCAAACCATTAATGAAATTCCACAAACTTTACCAAGTTTAGATCCGTCATGCTATTCATTACCTCATGTTTCAAAGCCTAACTTTGTTGATAATTCTCCAAATTTTTCTTACCCACCTCCACAACCCCAGTTTGAGACTTACTTGTGTGAGTTATGTGGAAATAATGCTCATTATGGTTATGATTGTTCACCACAGTTCCCGTTTGTCTATGAACAGGAGCCGTGTTACAATCAAAACTTTAATGATAATTATTATCCACAAAATTCACCGAGTTTTTCTCAACAATATCTTTGTTGTGCTTATTGCGGAGGTCCTCATTTTGATTATCAATGTCAACCAATCAATGAAACTTACTATGAACCTAATTCGAGTTATGATTCTTCCGGATTTGACCAACCACAACCCCCGCAGGACTCCGTCGATTGTCAAGAAGCCCTTGATAAAATTCTTGAAGAGCTTGAAGAATTAAAACGAGATCAAAGAATGTTAAAGGAATTAAAAAAGCGAATCGCGGAAGAACAAACGGCTAAAGAGAATATGAGTATCGAGGAAATGAGGCATGAGGAGCAATTGGTTGATTACAAAATTAAAGAAATCATAAATGATTTGGGTTATAAAAGATTTCGAGGAGAGAAGATTGATGAAGAATATGAGAGAGATTGTGAGATTAGAATTCGAAAACTTAAGCAAGATTTTAATATATGGGGAAGCGAAGTTCGAAAAAAGGAGAAAGCTTACGAAGAAGAAAAGTATGCTGCTGCCTGTCGTTACATGCTTTCTGTTACTTGTGATGACGAGGATGATTATATTCCTTTAGCAATCACAACCGACTTACCAATCGAGGAGCCCGATAACTCTCTAAATATGGGGGATGAGCATCTCGACACTATTCCGGCAACGGAATCGGACGAAGTAATAAAGTCTAGTGTTGAGAACCTTGTCCCAATCCCAAGTGAGTTTGAGGGAATTTCCGACGATACGTGAGTGATGTGCCTATATTGTGATAATAATTCGTGTTAATGTTGAGTCCGATCTTTGGGAAATCTTTGATTCACCGTGGTTACTTCGATTGTTTATTCTTCTAAGTTCGACCCTATTCTCGAGGAGTTCGCCGGTGTACTCGCTCATATTGCTCCAATTCCACCGGGAATTGTTGAAGCCGATCCAGATGATGATACTTCGAGTAATGACGATGATTTTGAGGACGTCGATTACGTTAGCTTCGAGGAGGTGAATGATTTCGAACAAGAAGATAAAGAGTTTGATTTAGAAGATATTCTTCAAATCCAAGACGTTATCCTTCGTGAGAAATTGTTGAAAATAAGTCGTCTTATTTACTATAATCGAATCTTTGAAAGACAATCCCTATTCCTATTCCAGTCACAGATAGTGATTCGTCCGATACTTTTCTTTCTCATTCGGATAATTCTTTACCCGAATTCGAGTCTTTTAGTGAAGAATACGAAGAGCGAGAAGTCGGCAGTACCCACTATATCATGCTAATTACTCTCTTTCCCGAGTATGATTCGTTTCTTTTGAGATGATCCTGATCAGGGAGGGTTGACTGCATTGCCTATGAATATATAATTGACAAATGACCCTCTTTTGAGCTTCCCGAGTTTGAATCATTTCATTTCGATCCGTCATTTCCTCGTCCTCCTCCGGGAACCACCGATGTTGAGATTTGCTTATATTTTGAGCCCGATGCTCCTATGATTGATAATTTTAATGAGCTTAATGATGACCAAAGGGAAGTAAGATTGATTTTTCTGAAGATGTTGAGTCTTCACATTTGTCACCTGGACTTTTCTACATTTCTCACATACCCGAGGTTTCTCCTTTATCTTTGCTCACGGGAGTGAAAGATTCGTTATTTGGACCCCGCAATCTCCACTTAGAGCCGGTGGCTTCTCATCGGGATGGAACTTTCATGTGCTTTAATGTTTGTCCAAACATTAATGAAAGCCCGGTTTGAGATTTTTCTTTTCCATTTGATCCCCCAAGGACAAATTAATTCGGGTCGAGTCAAGTCGTGACCCCCCCGGTTAACAAAAACAAGCATTTCTATCTTCTTATCTATTTTCTAACAACTAATGAGAGGGGGCTTGCCTTTCCTTTCTCGTGTTTCGTGTTTTGTTGGTTTGTGTTGTTTTGTCCAGGATTACCCGGATTTTGAAGACTCTCGTGCTCATGGTTTTGTCCATTTATTCGAGCTTCATATCCTCAGCTTCATTTTGGGATCCCATATCCTAATCTTATCGACTAACGTTTATCTCTTCAGCAGACTTAATAAAGGCTCTTAGATTTGCGTAGAAGATCCCTTAATACCTTATATATTCCTGAAATTAGTATGGGGGTGACAGTCTCACATTGAGGACAATGTGTAGCTTTAGTATGGGGGGGATCTATCGATTTGATTATACTTGCAGCCGTTGTTCTCACGTAACCCGTTTTTCCACCAAAAATATGTGATTTATATGAAAAATAGCAAAAAATTTAAATTTTTATGCAAAAAATAAAAATTTAAAAAAATTAAAAAAAATAAATAAAAAAAAAAGTTAAAAAAAGTAAAAAATGATGTAAAAAAAATAAAAATAATGTAATTAGTGTTTTGGCACAAATAAAGGTGAGAACGAGAAATAAATTTTGACTCGATCGGTTTTAAACCTTAGCTTTTTCCTTAACATTTAACAATGATAGTTTATGCTAGTCTCAAGTAGATTTTAAACATGCTAGACTTGATTTGTTATTAACGTAAATGAAGACTTGTGCTAATCTCATGTAGATTTTAAATATGCCGAGTTGGATTTTATATAGGCTAAGCATTCGCGAATCTCTTTCTTAGAGATTTTAAATTGCGAAGAACGAGAAATGATAGTGTTATTTATAAGTCATGACATTAAACGTAGAGTAGTTGGTTCTCTTTCAAGCTCATATGTATTAATTGTGGCTTTTTCTCCCATTAGCTTGTTTCACCTTTATATATAATTGTTTAATAAATAGAGTTGTGCGGTTTTTTTTGGTTAATAATTAGTTAATAGAAGTTTTCTTTAGTTCCTTTGTGATTAGGATGAGTACACATCAGGAATACTTAATTTGGCATACTATATGTTATCCATTAATAACATATTTTGCTATTCCCTTAAGAGACTTTAGGGTATATGGGGGATAAGTAGAAATTCAATAATAATCCAAGGACATGATAAAAGTTTGGTGCATTCTTGCCGAGCTCCACAACCGATGTTCCAGGCTTCTAAAACGGTCGAGGATGTTACCGAGGTTCGAAATATGTTAGTACATCTTGTTCGGAGGGTGGCCATGATTTTAGCCTTCTAAAGGACTGAGGTTTAATAATGTTGCTTAATTTTTTGTCTTATTTTGTACCTTAAAGAGCCTAAGGGTATATGGTGCAAATAAGATTGGTCCATTTATGTCTTAAAGAGCCTTAGGGTATTTTGAACATGATGGTGCCTTGCTTAAAGTAACTAATAAGTGCCAAATTTTGGTTGCCTCGATGTGGACTTTTAATCTTGATGACATTGATCTTTTGAAGTGGGCTAGAGCTAAATTTTTGTGTTCTTAACGTTACGGCTTTATTTTTGGTATTTATGTAAGGATCATTTTTTTGTCCTTTTTGAGCCGACGGGGTTTTGACTTAAGTTAAAATTATTGATGTTTCTTATGGTAGGTGGGGAGGGTGGTTTTGGGTTGGTATCTTGGAGGTGGGTGGTGGTGGGGGGGGGTGTCGGCAAGGGCGAGGGGGTGTGCGGATCTGTTTACTTTTTAGTTTCTAAGAAATTTTAATTACTGTCCCTTATTCTAAGTTCTTTTTGTGTCATGACTTGTAATTGACAATGATCTTGTTTTTAAGCTTAGTATGGAAAAGTGAAAGTTGGGGACGATGAATTTATTTTGCTTGTTCCATGATCCTAAGTATTATAAAAAATAAAAAAATGTTATTAAGTGTGGAAATAATAGAAAGTTATGAAAAAGCATAAAAAAATAATAAAAAAGTGTTGAAAATGGAAAAACGGGGCGTTTCTTAACTATTGATTTCTTAATTCCTTTAGATGAGCACTTTGCTACTTTTCAAGGTGATTAGTTTGGGGGAGTTGGAATTTTTAGTTTAAGTGTGTATTTATTACATTGCGTGAGGACACGGCAATACTTTAGTATGGGGGAATTTGGTATTCGTTATTTTATACATATCTTTTACCTTGAAAAATGAACCCAAAAGACCAAAAACATAATAAAAATTGCAAATATATGTTGTTTTTGTGTTTGTGTATGTGCAGGTACGGATATCAAGAAAAGGACAAAAATAAAGACAAAACCAGACAAAACTGAGCACGGGATTAGAATGAGCGCAAGAAAACGAGTTCAACGGTGCCCTCGGATTTTAGTGGGCCAGCCCGTAACCCATTTAAAGTGGTCGGGCCAGCCCATTTGTATCTAAAGCCCACAAGAAAGTCAAAGCCTAAATTAAGCCCAAGAACTAAAAAGTGAAATATGATATAAAGATTGAAGATAGTGACGTCAGCTAGTCACATGGCATTTTTATACTTCTCAAATGTATGGTATATAAGAAAGGGCAGCAAATGAAGAACAAAGGGGCACGGATGTAATTTACTTCCAATGCCTCTCCCATGTGACGAGCACTATCTTGAAGAGGACGAATAAAGACTTGACACGTGGCATGAAATTTGTTATACCTCACTCTATCAATTCAATATTTCAACGGAAAGTAATCCAACGAGCAAAAACACTACGTTAGATGTAAGCAACAAAAAGAAGTCCACGTGGAGCAAAGATAACGGCTGGATCAGAATGTTGAAATTTGGGATCCGTGTGACATTAAAAGGAGGCCTATGATTGGAGGAATGATGAGAAAATGATTGGTTCAAGTTTACACTTCTCACCCCTCACCCATATAAATTGTACCCGCTCCCCTCATTTTTCCCCATCTAGTTAGTTAGTTAGTTTTATTTTTTTTAGTAGTTTTTATATTTTTTATTCAATTAGGTAAAGCATTTATTTCTTTTCTTGCTTATTGTACCTTTATTATTTCAAGATCTTAATATATTGATGTAATAAAAATAGTTTAAAGCTTGTTGATGATCTAGTTTTTCTTTTTGTTCAATAAATGTCTCGTCTCCATTTTCTTTTTTGTTTGGCTTATCATTGAGCTTTTCATTGATTCGTTTAGTAAAATTAGTTGTTTGAGATTTTTTTTATATAGTTGCAAAATTGTTTGTTATATTGGTTCTTAAACAAATCTTTTATTCTTGTGGTTCAGTTTGTAGAACTCATTTTCATGATTTCGTTCTTAAATTGTAAACTGGGTCCAATTAGTTATAGGGCCACATTTATTTTGTTTAGATTTGAACTTAATTTGCTATGGTGATGAGTTTAGTTTGGGCATGAATTATTGGTTGGGTTTCGTTGGTTTGGCTAATTCATAATGGGACATTTGGTTTTAACTATTAGATATAAGTAGATTGTAATTTGCCTTTATCTGTTTGTTTTAATAGTATATCTTAATATGTTTGATTTTGGTACCGGTCAACTCATGAGGCGCGGAGCTTAAGGGTTTATTTAGCTAGACCGACTTTGATTAGTTGTTTTAGTTAAATAAATCGGGTGTTTTTTGGTTAATTGCGGGTCTCCAATTATGTTTCATTTTCTATTCCTTTTTCAATTAATTAATAGTTTTATTGTTTTATTTTATGTTTGCCTATTTGATTTATGCCATGCTTAGTGTAACTTTATTTTTAAAATGTTTAGTTTTTATTATGAGTAGTGAGTAGATTTAGTAGTGCTTGTTAAGTGATTAGTGATTTGAATTTAGGTGCGGCTTTAAAAAAGATTTAAAAAATATTAGTCATAAGTTGTGTCTTTTCGATTTATTCTTCCATCATTTACTTTAATGCAATTTAATTTCTTGTCATTTTTTTAAGCTTTTCATTTTACTTGTCATTTAATTCATTAAACCTAGCCCGCCCTTAATGACATTTCACGTACTTAGCAAGCATTTTAGTATTTATATTTTTAGGATCACTTTTAGTTATAATCTTGTTAAGTTTTAAATCTTAGAATTAATTATTAGTTTATTTTTAGTTATAAAAGTAGTTTAAAACCTAAACGTTTAGTTTCCATTTTATATGTTTCCCTTTTAGTGTTTTAGAAAAACCAAAACTTAAACCTTTTTTGCTTTTCAAGCTCGATTTACACTTGAACGTAGATTTCCATTCATCTCTCATTCGAGGAAACGACCGGAGTTTTTGAGATATCGCTTTGGTAAAAGTAAATTTTCTTATACGACAGTAATACTATACTATACTATAATTGTTTCTATCCTTATTATTACGTATTTTATATATTATTATATATATTTTATACGTATTGATTTGGACGTATCAACCTTTCCTTTAATAAACCTTACCTGCCTTATTTGCCGTTAAGGAATAAATTTTGCACTATATGTATAGAAGCTATGCCTAGATCAGCCGGCAAGGGTGATACCCTTATGCTTCTACCCGAGAGGTCCTAGGTTTGATTCAGGCTTAGGCCAGTTTTGCCCATTGTCGCATCAGCTGACACGTGGATGCCACGTGGCCGTTGACCGGTCGTTGATTGGACGTTGACCGACCATTGACCTGCTGACGTTAGCAATGACGTGTCATGTGGGTCCCACCTTCTGTCACGTGGCGGCGGCTATCCAATGACAGCCTGCCACGTGGCGGCGACTCTAACAACTAATCATTGCAAGTACAAGTGGCAGTCTAACTTGGTAGTACGAGGTGGCAGGGCGGCTAATGATTGTGGCAGTACGAGGTGGCAGTCAGACATAGCAGGTACGAGGTTGCTAGCCAATGGGAGGTTGACACGTGTACACGGTGACGAAAAAGAGGCAGCTGTCAGACGCGTGATCTGATGCTTCCAGAAGATCTCATTGATTGGTTGATCAGAAGTGACGTGTCTGAAGGATTGGCTATGAATGCATCATAATTGCTGGCACCTCATGTGAAATGACCAAAATGCTCCTCTAGGCTTTGGGCTATAAATGGATCCCCTTCTCCTCATTTAAGCATTCTTTTCCTACACGCTTTCTTTTCATTTTTTTCACATAGTAGTTTTTAGATTTAGCTTATTGTAATAGTTTAGCTTATTGTAAAATCTTTTTAAGCTTATTGTACTAGCTTATTATAAATGAAGATGAAGTTTTTAAAGGTCATGTCACTTAAGCATTATTTCTTTTTCTTATTTTCATAATCTTTCTTTATCTTATTTTTTCTTAGCTTATATCCAAATAAGCTCTTCTATAAGTTATCTTTGATTATGAGATTAGCTTATTTTCGGATAGCTTCCTTGTAGCTTATTCGATTTAGCTTATTTCAAATATTTTTGGTTTTTAAGCTTTTGAATAAGCTTTATATAGCTTATTTTCGAGTAGTTTATTTAGCTTTTACTTTTTTTTCATTTAGCTTTTTGGTATATTGTTTTAGATCTAATCCTTAAATATACCCGATTCTCGTTCACTTTTCGAAGAGATCATCTCAGTTTCGGGTGGATTTAGATTTATTAATAATAGATTAATTGTTTAGTTTTCTCTATCTTAAAGTTGTTAGCTTTTTCAAGTAGCTTATTATTTTAGATCTAATCCTTAAATATACCCGATTCTCGTTTACTTTTCAAAGTGAACACCTTACTTTTGGGTGGATTTAGATCTAAAGTTTTCATTTTCTATCTAGTTTTTCATATTAATAGCTTAATAGTTTTTTAGCTTGTTCAACTAAGTTTTGGGTTTGTTAGTTAGATCGGGTGTCCTTAAATTTACCACAATCTTCGTTTACTTTTTGAAGTGAACACCTTAGTTTTGGGTGGATTTAGATCTAATGTTTTTATTTTTTTTATCTAGTTTTATAAATTTAATAGGTTTTAGTTTAATCTATAGCTTATAATTGTTATATTGTTCATTTTAACCTTGATTTTGTTTGATGAAAACATTCCAACATCTAAGGCTTGGAGCTTAAGGGTTTTATAAGCTAGTTTAATTTCTAAGTTTAAAGCTTTTATAGATTTTACAAAGATTTTTAGTATATAAAGTTAACAACTTTATTATCTAATAAGTTAAATAAAATCTAATAAAGAAGTAAACTTAGTATTTTATTTAGTTTATAAGATCGGGTGGTTTAATTCGTCTTGTTTCGTCCAACGGGTTCTTATTTCTTTCCTATTTTAATACTTAGTAGTTTTGGTTTAATTAGATAAATATGTTTATGATTGTTTATTTGATTGTTGCTATGATTAGTGAGTAGATTATCATATGATTGTTAAGTGAGTAGTGACTAGTGAATTGAGTGTGAAATAAAAAGGAATTGTTGATTAATAATTTTTGGATTATTTAGATTTCTTTTTGGTTATTTTGACGGGCAAAAGCCGTTAGGATAATCAAACATTAATCTAGTACAGCCTCCGTCCCATATTAAATGTCCAGTTTTGACTTTTACAGTCTTTCTTTTTTAACTTTGGCTTAAATAACTTTTTTGTGTTATATAATACTTGATGAAAATTATATGAAATGAAAATACATTTAAAAATCAAATTATTCGTATATTTTACATCAAGTATTATATAACACAAACAAAAATATTTAAGGTAAAAGTTGAAAAAGAAAGACTTTAAAAAGTCAAAGTGGACATTTAATATGGGACGGAGGGAGTAATTAATACCAAAATAAAAGATTGTTTTCAAAATAAACCAACGTTGTGAGAAAATAGTTTTTTTAAACGGGTACTAATTCATCAATAAATATTTTCCTTCACACTTAATGATCTTTTCGCCTCACTTGACAAGCATATCCGTTAAGCATATATTTTAGATCTTTTAGCTTATTAATTCGTAGTTTAAGTCATTAGTTTAAAACAAACCAAAAATATTTGATAATCAAGCATCCAATTAAGAACATAAACGTGAATCTTTATTCATATCTCACCGTGGACACGACTCCGGTAGATTTAATTATTACTTGTCCTCAAGTAATTCTTTTATCTAAACGGGAAATACTTAAATATTACTTCGACACGTTGACAACACGCGTCACGTATGATGTGTTTAATTAACTACATAAAATTAAGCGTACTAACCTCGTAGTTCTTGATTCGAGCAAAAAACAGAGCTTGAAGAACACCTTGTTCTTGATCCAAAACCCAGAAAAACCAATAATAAAGACACTAAAGTAAGAGTCCTCTATATGTATCTACATTACATGTTAAACAATAATACCAAATGCTAGTTCTACGTATCCACGAATCAACAAACGAAACCTTAGGTTTCATGTTTATGTAAATCAGAAAACCAAAGGGTAAAAGAACCCTAAACTGATCGATTGAATAAAAAGGAGAAGAGAGAATTATGTGTGTTTTGTTTATGCAATATTAACCCTAAATAATGAATAACCAATTTATTATATAGGCAACACAATAGCTTGGAGACCAAGTCGGACTCTCTTTCATTTTACTTGCTTATAGGTCGGCCGCCTCCTCCCCATATGGGTTTACCATATGGTTTGGGCTATCTCTTAATTAGTTAAGTCCATTACTTAATTAATTGTAAGCCTTTAGTTAATTAAATCGTCTAGCGGTTTAATTAACGACTGTTAAGCTATATCGTGAATATTGAACATATATTAATTTAAAATAATGCTAGTTATCAACCATATATATATATATCTTATATATATATATATACTTATAATTTATCTATGTATTAATATATTTCTATATACTATATATTTATATGTTATTCTATTCTCATGTTAAAAGTAGTATCTAAGTGTATGTGTGTGAACTCATAGGCTCACGTATCTCTAACCGTATAAATATCGATATGACATGAGAAATTCTCAATAACTCTGACTTGCGAAAGTCATATCATACAATGTATTATACTAACATTGGTAAACGTCTAGCAACATGTCAATGCTCCTAGAAATACATGAGTGTAGTTTTATAAACATCTCAGTATCAATGGTTCATTCATAATCATCCTTTGTTTCAAATACCTTGTTGAAAATGGATATGGATTAAAGTCATCCTATTATTTAACAATTCCGTTTCTAATTTTAGATATTAAACAAGATTACCAAACGTATAAGATTCATCTTGACTACACTTTGGGCACGGCCATGCCAAAATCTAATCAACTCAATGAGGGGCCTAGTTAGTATCTAACTGAAGAAACATGTGGAGGAACAAATCCTATTTTGATTGCACGTGTCATTCATATGCTTCACAACACTTCTAAAAATTGCCTTTATAACTACCTTATTCAGGATATCAGTTGACTAAAATTAAGAAATGCCATCCACACATACAAGACCTACTTGCATCTTAAATATAAGGAAGAAGATGATACACCACTTACGAGTATCACTTAATGAAGCTGATACATAAAGTGATTGGTCGTTGGTTGGGGTAGTCCAATATTCATAGCTAGTGAATAACATAAGAGTTTGGCGGACACGTCCTTTAATATTCATTCATGATGAATATTACCAATCGCTCACATTTGTATTAATTCAACAAAACTCCGATATCGTTAACCGATAGTGGACATCTTTAGAATGATACAAGTCATGCATGGATTTAAACATGCAAGTATACAACACAGTAGTACAAATGTAAACAATCATACCCGGTATATCAATTCATTATTTA
Organism: Tanacetum coccineum; assembly: GCA_026074375.1. Taxonomy (NCBI): domain Eukaryota; kingdom Viridiplantae; phylum Streptophyta; class Magnoliopsida; order Asterales; family Asteraceae; genus Tanacetum; species Tanacetum coccineum. Next base: position 8,659 of record BQNB010052715.1, on the reverse strand, counting down.
ATACAAGTGCTTACAGTTCTATTATCGAAGAATTAAATTAATCAATGCATTATAATCCTAGTTGAAAACTTATGCCTTAAGTCACGACATTTGCACTTGTTGATAAAGCATAGTTTCTTTGAACAAGTCAAATAGGTTATGATGTTTCAGAACTTTAAGAATACTTATTTCAAAAATTCACAAGCTGATGTGGGTGGTTGCAACACAAGAAGTTTTACAATCCCCTAGGTAGTGTACCTAATCATTGCAGTGTAGTATAAGCACGACTCGGGGGCTGTTATCGTTCTCTAGGGGAATAGTTTGGGTAGGGTCGAATAGAATGTCACTAAGGTCTAAGGGTTGAAAGAAGATTATTTTTGTATTTTTATGTTTTTTAGAAAGCAAGTAAAATCTCGGGTTTGAAGGGGGTTTGATTAAAACTAATTAACTACTAATCTACTTTTAAACTAATCTAACTATGTGGAGGAAACTCGTATAGGTAAACAAATGTGCTCACTTAATCATACACTACTCCTTGGTTTGCGCTTCCTAATCCTATTGCCTGTCACCCTTGCAGTGTAATGTGTAAGTATTTCCTAATTCATGAACGAATTACACAAACCCGTCGTCTATGTAATACTCCGTTAAGACATAGTACAGGTAAGGTAGTATGAAGACTATTACAAGGCTCCAAAGAGTGTATTACACGCATTCAAACACTTAAAAGGTGATAAACCATATTAGGACAAGGTAGTATGAAGACAATTGCGATGGTATCCTTTCTACAGAATCATGTTTCCCTAGACGTCTTCGCAAGCAATTAAGAAGCTAGATTTCTAGAGCCTAACATACACACCACCAACAAGAAGCAATTGTAAAAGGAACTATAAACCAAGTTTCATGCAATCTTAAGTAAACACTAATAATTTAGCCTAACATGTTAATTGAAAGCGAAGAACAATTAATCAAACAATACATAGACATATTGAAAGATTAAAGATAAAAGAACTTCACTTTAATTAATCATGGAGTAATGGTGGATACAATAGGGTTTGAGAACCCTAAAAATGACCTAAAGACTGCTAAAAGTCGTTCCCTAAATATTCCTCACGAATTCCACACTTTAAAACAAAAAACTAGGCTTTGTATATATAGAAAAGTAATCGCGACGGCTTCGCTTGTTAATTGCGACGCCGTCGCTCCGTCGAATCTTCTATGGGCTTCTTTAAGTCGGCTACTTTAGACGTCGTCTCCAATTTCTTTAACGCCGTCGCTTTAGACTTCTGACGCTGTCACAAGGAATCGCGATGCCGTCTCCGAGCACTGTATGCCCTTTTGATATCAATTTTCGTATAGAGTCGAATTCTTTTCTGTTTCTTCCAAAATTTAGTCCAAGCCACGTGTAATTCCTCCAAATACCATCCAAGTGCTAAAAACATAAAAAGAAACGATTAATCACGTATTTTGGGCATATTTGCATGATATTATGGGTTAAATAACCCCGAAAAAGTGTATAAAATGACACCTCCTCTAATACCCCTACACTTGGGATTTGCTTATCCTCAAGCAAATGAGCTTTTCTACCTAATCAATAGCACTATCGGGGGCATTTAACTTACTCAATAAAGATAATTCATGGCACAACCAGCTAGACCTTATAATTATAAGCACGGAAATTATATACTATCACCTCACACAAGTGTTTCGATTCTCTCTCTCTCTCTCAGATGTATAATGAATTATAACAATATGGGAAACAGGAAAATAACACTCATTACCTATCATAGCATATAAATTACCATAAGCTTGATAAAGGATCAAACCTCCACCGCATTGGCGTAAGCACCTAGGAATTACTATCAAAGAGGTCTTTAAAAGGGTTGTGATGTATGGGTGTAGGGTAAAGGAAAACATGGTTGGGGGATATTTGGGGAATTCACTGGTGGCAAGTCAATCATCTACAAGAATACATGTATAAGGCGTTGCTAAGCCAAGACTCGACCACACTAGGACAAAGATATACAAACTCTACATCAAACTCTTTCTTTTCTTTTCTCAACACTACTTTGACATAAACATAAACATAAGCAAGATGGCATCCTGTACATTTTTCTTCTTCTTTTTTTCTATTTTTTTGATTTTTTTTTCTTTTCACATTTTTTCCATTTTTTTTACCTTTTCACTTTTTTTTCTACACTTTTGCCCTATTACCTGTTGAAACACAATATTACATGACTTGGGGTTTATAATTGCACCCTTACACTTGGGTTTTATGATAACTCAACAATAAACTAACTAATGACCCGAATTATAAGGATCAATAAACATTGAGTACAATAAGCTCATATGAGGGTTAATAATTTGACTTCTTCCCTAATTCTTGATTTACGTCCTTTAGTATATATAAATATCTATAATATAAATATATAATAGGATAATATCAATCAAATAGAGAGAGTAGGTATTCCAAGAGGGTATTAGAGAAAATTACTTTTACCCAAAGTAAAACCCTAAACAAACTTTCTCGGGTCGTTTCCCGACGAGGTGCGAATTTGAAAATCGAGGTAACGTTTGTGGAAAAATGCTTGAATATCACAAATTGGATTTGGTTTTCTATTTCTACTAATAATATGCAAAGACAAGTAAAAGCACGCTAAAAACAAAAGCAATTAAAGATTTAAACTAAAAACGATAACGGGAATCAAAACCCGTTCTTTAAAAACCTAAATCCGAAAATTTTAACCTTACAAATGCAAATTTAATTTTTAAAAATCCTAAATGATAAAAGAAAATTTTTAAAAAAAGAATTATATTTTTTTGACTTTTAAATTATTTATTATGAATTAAAAACGGATTTAAACTAAAAAATTAATTAAAAATACTAAACTAATTTGGAAAATTCTGAAAAATTCAGGAAAAGTACTTTGCACTATGCTAAACCTAAGAAAAATAAAATGGGGTAACCAGCCAACTTATCTCAATAAGCTGGTAATAAGCTCAAAAGAGCTGAAAGCTTAAATGGCAAACAAAGGTTAAATATTAAATGTTGTAGAGTTATACTCGAAAAAGACACAGGGCAGATGGTTGGTGTGTGTTGTGTTAAAGGCTTGGGAGTTGGGTTGAGGTCAGGGGTTCGAGCCTTGCTCACCCTTGACTTCTCTAATTCCTAAGCTTTTTATTTTTCGAAATATCTTTTCGAAAAAGCTTTATAATTTAAAAATAAGCAACTTTTGCAAAATGACTTTTTATGAAAACTTATAATAAGCCTGAAATAAGCACTAAAAAGGTTGACAATTTTGGTTATTTTATAACTTAAAAATAAGAACTTTTTGCAAAAATGACTTTTTTTATGAAAACTTATAATAAGCCTGAAATAAGCACTAAAAAGGTTGACAGTTTTGGTTATTTTAAGCTAGGACTAAAAGGGGCTAAACTGTTAGCTTTTTTTACTTAATAAGCAAATAAAAAGCAAATGAACTTATGACAGCTTATCACTTACACCTAAATAGCACTAAGGATAAAAAATAAGCAAATAAAATGAGCTAAACTAAGTTTAAAATGACAGATCTACTTACAAGGCTTTTAAACTTAAAATGCTAAACTGAAAAAGCTAACCCTAAGCTAAATAAGCTAACAGAACCTTAAACCTAACCTAATAAGCAAGATTAAACACAGGATAAGCATATCCAATAAGCCATAAGCTCATAAAAGCAAATAGCAATATTGGCCAAAACTGTTAACCAAAAAGCCAAAGGGGGCACTTTCTAGCTTATTTTTAAGCTAGTAAATGGATACTTATGGCTTAGAGACTTATAGCACTGAAAATCTTATACAATAAGCTATCTAAATTATCAATCAGAAAACATTTTGAAAATCAAATAAGCTGTTTAAAAGCTAAATGAAAAAGCTGTTTACACTAAAATCCTATCTTTTTGGTTTTTTCAAGTTTTTAGAGACTAAAGTGCAGGCCTACTTTTAAGCTATTAAAATAAGTTCAAAATATGAGTTAAGCTAAAACAGATTTAGATTGACAACCATTGAGCTTATGCTCTTAAACTCAAATTCTAAAAACATCTTTAACTAATCTAAATTTAAGTTTGAAAAAGGACTTTGAAAAAGGCAACTATGAAACTTGACAGATTTTTACAAAAACTCAAGCCACAATTTTACACTTAACCTAAACCTATTCTACTGCATTTTAAACATAAAACAAGCATTAAAAAACCCTTATAAGCACTTAATCAAAATTTAAACCAATAAGCTATGAATTGAAACCTAAACACCACAAATTCAAAACTTGAGTTCTCAAAACCTAAAAACACAATATTAGACTTAAGCAACTATCTAAAACATATTCTAAGGCTTCCAAATGTATGATCACAGTTTACAAATGGGTTAATATGGTATAAACAGCACTAACCATGGGTTAGGTTAGTGCTGTTGTGCCAAATACCCCTTTATATTTCCTAATTCCATTTTTTAATCTTAACAGATCCAATTAAGCATAGAAAAGTAAAAACAGATGGAGTACTATGATAGTAAAAGTCAAACAAGCAAGAAACTAAGGAGGATAAACATTAATCAATAAGCTACCCTAATAAGCAAATTTGACTAGAAATGGACAGAATTTAAGAAAACTCAAACTAAACACCTATAAGCTATAAGCTAGGCACATTAAGCTAAATTAAGGCAGAATAAGCTTGAATAAGCAGATAATTAGCACAAATAAGCAGTAATAAGCAAATGACATAAAAATAAGCAAAAATGGAAAGTGAAGCTAACCTTTTTCCTTTGCTAAAACAAGGACTTAAGAAATTCCTAAAAGATTAGGGACTCAGATTATTGTCAATAAGTTGAATCCAAACCCATAAGCTCATCCATGGCTATCTTATCATCCAAAAAGCTAAAAATCTAAATTTTGATTCCAATGACACATAAAACTCACAAAAGCTATTGTATAAGCTTATATGAGTATAACAGGTTTTATAAGCTTATGAGAGCTTATAGAAAGGACTTTTGAACAAAAATAGCTTAAAGGCATAAAGATTTAAAAAAGGACAGATTTGCATAAACATAAAAATTAAAATTTTCATTAACTTAAAAAGATTACAAGGCTTGAAATTTAAAAGTACAATAACGTAAAATAAGCAGTAAAATAAGTAAAAACAAGATGACACTACTCCTAAAAACTACACTAAACTAGATTTCCTTCAATGAAGAAATAAGCTTCATATAAATAGCCCAATACAAGCTCTCAGTTGTGCTTGTTGTGTTTGCTGTGTAAGGAGAGTGAAACCATCATCAAAGCCATCCAATTTTCTTAGTCCCTAAGGGGAATGATCTGGTCCCTTGATTTAGGTCTTCAAATTCTTGACGAATAGGAGTGGAGAGGATTGCCAACATGGATTTGTTGGTTTATGGTGTGGGGTTGTAGGTGATAGTGATAGGTTTGTTTGTTGGAGCAGGGGACGAGGTGGGAAAGAGACAGATGAATAGTGGGGCAGGAAATTTTAATTTGGGTGAATAGGGTAACGGTGGTTAAGGGTATTAGTTATAATGGGGAAAAAGGACTAACAACGTTAGTCCTTAAGGACTAACGGTGTAAAAGTGGGTTAAGGGTTTATAGTTTGGGCTTTTAGTTTGTTTTTGGGCCGGGTTAATATGGTTTGAATTTTGGGCTTTTTATACTTGACTTTTAATTATACAAAAAGCTTATTTGGCTGACTTGGCCCATTAATTTGGGTGCGGGTTGGCCCGATAAGATTTATTCGTTTCGGCTTCGTCTTTGACTTATTGACTTTTGATTTTGACTTTTGACTTTGACTTTTGACTTTTTCACGTTCTTTCCATTCCGTGCTCGGTTTTGTCCGTTTTGCCTTTGTTTTTGTCCTTTTCTGAATATCCATTACCTGCACAGTATATAAAGCAAAACAAGCATATTTTTTGCATTTTATGTCCGTTTTTGGTCATTTAAGCTTGTTTTTATAGGTAAAAGGTATGTGTAATTAAGCACATACCAAAATCCCCCATACTAAGATATTGCCGTGTCCTCACGCAATGCCATAAGTAAACACTTTAGAAAACCAAGAATCTCAATCCCCCTCGACTAATTACCTCGAAAAGTAGCTAAGTGTTCATCGAGGGGGATTAAAGAATCATCAGTTTTGAAAAGCCCTGCTTTGACCATTTTTAAATATTTATACTTATTACCACACATATTTTTTTATTTTTCTCTTTTTCTCATTTTTTGTACTTTTCTTTTTCAAGCAACTAACTAACATATTTGGACTTTCGTTATTCTTATAACTTTTAGGGTCACAGAACAAGAAGCACTTTAATCCAAAAATGCTCAAAAAGATAAATTCATCGTCCCCGACTTTTCACTTGTCCCAAACCAAGCTCAAAAATGAAATCACCGTTAAATATAAGTTAAGATGCTAACACTACTCATACTTGTAACTTGTGAACTTTTCACTCCTGACAATTATTATATCTTCGGTGAATGTGCTTATTTCAAATTTCAACCATAGATCAAACATTTTGCAAAATTTCTATGCATCACGTTCCACCCAAAAAGTAATGACTTTGAAGGCGAGATCATCCCATGTAGCGACTTTCGTCTCGGCACATCCCAACCTTGCGGCTAAGTGACCAGGCTTTTGACACCCCACAGAGACTAGTATCGAGACTCACGGACCTTCGGTTTCAAAACCCTTGGATTTCCCGTATATACATAAAATCACAACTTAAAAAGAAATAGTCTTAGTTCAAAAGCATATTTAAATTTAAGAAAAAGATATTTTCCCTATATTTATTAAATCACATATATTACACTTAATATAATTATTCATCCTTTAAACTAAGGAAATCCTCGACCTTTTAAAAGCCTGCAAACAATGTTTGTGAGCCGGCAAGAATGCAGCAAACATTTATCATCCGGATAACACTATGTGCCTTTATTTAGAAAGACTGCAACTTCGGTTGGGAAGTCGCAAATGTCAGTAAACTTTATTAGCCCACATTTAGTATTATTATTATTACCTCATTGTCATTTTTCATTTTCCTCATATTTTTTTAACACTTAATATTACCATTATATAGTGAAATTTCTTTTAGAAAATTTAAGTATAAATATTAACTAATGACAAAAAATTATTGCCTATCGACCTACACAAAAATCGTTGATATTAGTTTAATTTTCGAAGAGAGCAAATGCCACAAACTCACTTATGGGAGAGAAAAGCCCACAAACTAACTTATGAGCTCTTAAAAATTCTAACTAATCCTAAGTTTAGCATCTAACTCAAATTAACTCTATCATTTCTCGTTCTTCTCAAATTTTAAAATCTTTAATAAAAAAACCGCAAATGCTTAGTCTAAATGTTAAGGGATAATCTAGAGCTATATCCTCGAATCGAGGTCAAAATTATCTATTTCTACCCAGCAGGAAAGTCAACATTGTGATAAAACACTTATTTTATTTTTGAAAATTTTCAAAATTTTTCATTATTTTGGTATTTTGGTCGTAAAAACAGGATTAAGTGAAAACAACGGCTGCAGGCACAATCAAATCGATAGATCCCCCATACTAGAATTGAACATTGTCCTCAATGTTTTAAGAAGGGTCTCTACGTAAATCCTACGCCGTTTTTTAAGTATGCTCAAAGATAAACGTTAGTCAATAAGATTTAGGATATTGAATTCCCAAATGAAGATGAGGATGTGAAGCTCGAGTAAACGAAGGACAAAAACCACGAGCACGAGAGGCTTCATAATCCGGGGCAATCCTGGACAAACATCACAAAACACAAAGCACGAGAAAGGAAGAGGCGAGCCTCCTCACAACACACTTATTCATTACTACTATATAATTATATAAGGATAAGCATGGGTTGCCACCTATGAAGCGCTTGTTTAGAGTCACTTAGCTTAACTCAAATCCCCCATACTTGAGCTTTATCAAGGGGGATAAAATTGGATATGACTAACACCCAAATTAGGATTGTTCTCTCCATGAATCAACATCGGGTTTTTATGATGAAAAAGCTTAGAAGCTTTAAAGCCCCGATGTGATGAAGAAGGAGGAGATTTCTCCTTTGAAGCAAGAACACCATGATTAAAAACTTTGTCTTCATTTTCGAATGAAAATGGAAGTAAAGTATCAATCATGGGGGAAAGAGTAGCAAGAAATCTCGTGGATTCGACATCAATGCATATCCCCAGATCGTAAATCTTGTTTCTATCTCCGGAAGGAGAAGAAACATCATGATCGGATCCGAGATCATTATGAGAATGAATGAAGTCGAAATCCATATGAAGGGTGGGATGGGTGGGTAAAATATTAGGCACATCAACGGGGATGTCTTCCACCACATCAATGGTTGAATCTCACAAATCGGGATAATCAACATGAAATGATTCAAACCAGGGGAAGGGAAGTAGAATTATCGTCTCCTTCCGAGTCGAAATTATCACTCTCAATACCCGGTGGTATTGAGTCATCCGGACCAGGAAATATATCGATCTCTTGCCTAAGAGAGTTATTATCCTCAACGGGGATAGGAAATGTGGGAAAAGACTCGATGATCGTATTTGGATTAGTGGTTCTCGCAATATAGTATATATAAAATTACTAGGCAAATCCAAACTCTTCACCCTTGACCAAGGTAAAAAGTCAAGA
>BQNB010052714.1:28405-40353 GCA_026074375.1 Tanacetum coccineum | reverse complement strand
GCTTATACAATGCAAAAGATGGTGGACTAAAAATCTCCATTGGGGTGTGAAAAAGCTTTTCCAAAAGGTAAAAGATCCATCAATAGGATACCCCATATGCCCCATCCCCTCAAAAATCTTATTGTTTGGCAACATTGTAATCCCTGAAGCATCTGATAATTGAAGCTTATTTCTAATAGATGCCTCAGTGATTGTATACACAATGGTATCCATAGTTGCATGTAATTCTAGAGTCCCATCAGCAAGAGTGTTGGCAGTAGTAGTCTGCCAAAACTGTTTGACTAGGGAGTCATAGATAGTAGGATTAGTAGTTAAAGCATACATGAGGTTGGAACCTCGTAGAAAATCCACTATCTCTGCAAACCCTATATTTTTGTCAGGCTTGAGCAAAAACCCCACTTGATTATGTTTGTCACAGTATTTTAATTGAGCCATGATTCGAAAGTAGCAATGGAAGGCATTGATGTGTACTGAAAATTTACTGGGTTTAGATACGAGTGAGGTTATAGATGCTGGTAACAAGACAATTGACTATATTCGTTATAAAAATAAAGAAGATTTTTACTTTGCGAAGAGGAGATAGCAATTAAAAGATAAGTATGAAAGAGAAATCAAACTTTATCTATATATAGCTTCTCTGTTAACGACAATAGCACCGTAAAAATCTATAATGGTAACATTTGAACAGTGTTAAAGCAGAAGAAAGTCAATTTTCCCGCAACCAGCACTAACAATAACCTACCAGTATTAAAATTTACACTACCAGACTTAACTTTGGTCAACCAAAATTAATTAAGTTACAACCTGAATTAACTCTTTTTCAACTAGAATTAAGTATTTACTGAAGACTTACAAAACAAAGACCTTATCACACCTGCCTTACATCTGCAAATCCATGCTATTCCTGCAAGAATTAGTCTAATACAAAGAAAAACATGCTGGAGGAGTTTGTAGAGACATAATTAACTTAAATTAACTACCTGAATTAATACTACTTAACTACCAGAATTAATACTACTTAACTACCAGAATTAATACTACTTAACTACCAGAATTAATACTACTTAAGTACCAGAATTAATACTACTTAACTACCAGAATTAATACTACTTAAGTATACAAACTATATAACTAAGCCTCCCCTTAAATGTAGCTATGGGTTTATAATACCAATACTAACCACTAAGTAATTAAACCGTGGTTTATCAAAAGGTTTAGTCAATAGGTCAACTACATTTAAGTCTGTGTGAATTTTCTCCACAGTAATGAGCTTCTTCTCATAACAATCTCTTATAAAATGGTGGCGTATCTCGATGTGCTTTGTCTTGGAATGATACACTGGGTTCTTCATAATGCAGATTGTGCTTTCATTATCAATGTGGATTTTGGTATTCATGAAATTAAAACCATAGTCCAACAGTTGATTTTGAACCCACAATACTTGTCCACAGTAATTTGCAATAGCTACATATTCAGCTTCAGTTGTAGAAGTAGCCACTATGGTCTGTTTCTTGCATTGCCATGAGATAAGTCTTTGTCTAATAAATTGACAACCACCTGTAGTAGATTTTCTGTCAAGGTTAGACCTACCATATTCACTGTCAGAGAATGCTTCCAGATCAAAAGGTGATTCTCTAGGATACCATAAGCCCAAATGTGGTTTGCCCTTAAGGTACTTAAAGATTCTCTTCACAGCATTGAGATGTGAAGTCTTGGGAGTGACCTGAAAACGAGAACAAACACATACTGCATACATTATATCAGGCCTAGAGGCAGTTAAATACATGAGGGAACCTATCATGGATCTGTATAAGTGTACATCCACATCAACAGCTTCCTCATCTTTTGTCAAAGCCACTTTGGTCTCCATGGGGGTTATTGCAGTTTTCACATTTACAAGATCAAATTTCTTGAGTATCTCAGCTACATACTTGTCCTGAGATATGAAGATTCCTGCCTTGTTCTGTTTGACTTGTAATCCTAAGAAAAATGTGAGTTCACCCATAGAACTCATCTGAAATCTGCTTTTCATCAAGGCTTCAAACTCATCACACCAAGACTTTTTGGTAGATCCAAAAATGATATCATCAACATACACTTGAACCAGCATGATATCCTTCTTGTCCCTTTTAATAAATAAAGTCTTGTCAATCGTACCCCTCTTGTATCCATGCTTCTCTAGGAATGTTGATAGAGTAGCATACCAAGCTCTAGGAGCTTGATGCAGTCCATACAAAGCTTTGACCACCTTATAAACCTTCTTAGGGTGATCAGGATCAACAAAGCCAGGAGGTTGTGAGACATAAACCTCTTCATCTATAGTGCCATACAGAAAGGCACTTTTTACATCCATTTGGTATACTATGAACCCCATAAATGAGGCAAAGGCTAAAAATAACCTGATAGCTTCTATTCTTGCCACAGGAGCAAAAACCTCATCATAGTCAATACCTTCTTCCTGCGTGTACCCTTGGGCCACCAATCTTGCCTTATTTCTGACAACCACTCCTCTTTCATCTCTTTTATTTCTGTAGACCCATTTTGTACCAATTACCTTCATTCCGTGAGGTAGATCTACAAGAACCCATACTTGTTGCAGCTTAAACTGTAACAACTCCTCTTGCATGGCTTGAACCCAACTGTCATCTTGTAGAGCTTCAGAAATCTTTTTAGGTTCCTCCTGAGATAGAAAACAGGCAAACAAACAATGCCTGCACATGAAGAAAGAGAAAATTAAGTATTCTCTTTTGGGACCACAGGCCTTTTTTCAGTCTTGGGTCTGCCTTTTGGTCATTTTTAACAATTACTTGTCTAACAATGTTGGAATCCACTAGTAAATTGGAGTTAGGTTAGAGACCCTGCCAATTATATCCTGCTGAGGTCTTAACAAGCAGCGTACTAATTTCCCTTTACAACATAGAAAATAAACATTTTAGCTGTATTTTAACAAAAGATCTTCACATAAGTGAATTAATTTTAGAAAATTCCTGTCTTTGATTAAACTTATTCACCTGGGGTCTTATAGGACTAAAACTATTTGTGTTATTGGTAGGTACTGGTTGTTTTGATCTAACAATATTAATATTAGTCCTGACAAAATTAACATTTTGCCTAACAAAATTAATATTTGCCCTAACAGTATTAATATTTGCCCTACTAGTATTAACATTTGCCCTACCAGTAATTAACATTATTCCTAACGCATTAAGTTTGTACTGGTCTAGTACAAAATTATTAACGACGATTAACCCGGTTTGCATTGTTCATACTGGTTTTGCAACCCCGTAACCAGTATTAAAAACCCTATGTTTCTTAAGCTCAGCCTCTCTTGGCCATTGTATCTATCAATAGAAAGTCACAATCATTGATCAGTTACATAGGCTTTCCACAAACAAAATACTTTTTCTTGATGAAAAGTAACCTTCTCCCAGTTCTCTAACCATTATTATAATCCAATTATTTTCCTTTAACTCAGTGTCCCTTGATTTTTCAATTTGTTGCCTATAGTTTTTAACGTGGGTTTGCACAACTAGTTCAACTTTTTTGATTCAGACACAAACTTATTCATTAGTTGATAACAGACTTAGACGTAGACATCTCTTTGGTACACTATACTTTCAGAATCATACATGCAAAGATTGCTCCAAGGATATCCAAAAGATCCTTCACTGACATTAAGAATGACAAGTTAGAATGCTCAGTGGAATTGTCCATCAGAGTCCTAATTTCAGGCTTTTTGAGGTCCTATTTTTTATACCATAAATATACAAAGAATCATCAATTTCTTCTCCTTGTGGTTTTAGAGTATAAATCTCAATAATGGAAGTGGTAACGCCTTGAAATTATTATTCTTTGAAAAGCTACTGTATATAAGGATTGTTAAGAAATCTCCTTCTGTTCACTAAAAAACACAATACGATTCATTTACTTCCTCATAGCTTAAAACCTCATTGTTTTATTGTATTCATATCCTAAGCCAACCTTACTAAATGAAGTCATACCTGAAACAACTAATTTCCAAATGTTTTTAGAAGAAATTTTTCCATGAATCAACTGTTTTCTCCATTGTACCTTTTCTTTATACCGCTTTCATTCCTATCTCCTTATTTTTTAAGCTTTTCATCTTTGCATATATTCATTTGCTTAAATGTAAGTTGTTCATTATAGAGATAATTGCTGTCATTTTGAAAAAGTAACAACTGAGCTTCTAATTTCAATTAACAACTAGTGGAATAGGCAATTATTTTTGCTTCCTTGTTCACGCTAACTAATTCAATTTGATCAACACATAGAGTTTTAAGCTTATTATATGAATCAATTCAAGTTTAAGAACCTAAGTATACTCATTAATTTGAGCTGAAGAGCCATGAGTGCATGATTTAGTCCTCTACATTCCTACAACTAGTATGTTCTCTCCAAATGACAACACCATCATCCATAGTCTCAAACATTTCTGATTCTTGGCTCTTGTTCTTTCCTGCACCTTAATCTTGATAAAAAGATTCTCATCTTCTTTCATCATATTGTCCCCCCTTGTATGGCATTCCCTAGCAAAATGACCATGTTGTGACATTTTGAAACATTCAAGCTTCTTTTGTCAAAACTAACAGTGTTAAGGTTTCCATAAAACCAGGACTCTCCATCAGTCATCTTTTAGAACTTCTTCATTCGAATAGCAATCATATGCTATCCAGCCAGATTATGCCATCTCTTTAATTCCATATCAACAATCTGTTCTAGGTCATCATAGACGCAAGTCCAAATCTTCTGATTGTTTGGCAAAGAGATGAATAAATAACTTCATCAGCAAAACTAGCAGGAACTTCTCTTTCTGGAATATTGTTTAAAGAAGTAGAAGGAGTACAAGTACTGTAGGCACCAGCATGACCAGACTTAACCTTGTTAGTGCTGCTCTTGCTGTGTGAAACAAAAGCAACATTTTGAGCACTTGCAGATGATTTTGTGGTACTTGTGAGCTCTTGCTCAAAACCCTAAGTTATATAAAAACAAGTCCTCAATGACAAAGTGTCAACATCTGGTTTGGTTCCTCATTATCATTGCCAATTTGACTAATCAGGGGCAAAGATCTGAGAAACTGGGTGATTTGATCCTCAGTTTGATACCTTCAGCACCATGGCTTCCAACTTTGAGAGTGTTTTTGGAAACTATCATATCCTTTTCTAACCCTATCTGAACTTGATAAAGTAATGTTTCAAACTGTTTATTTTAAAACAGCTTCTGCATCTTCTTGAATTTGCATTACCACCAAACCCTAGTCCTTATAGCTTCCCAAATTTCTTTTGCATCGTCCATTCCATGAAATCTTCTCAGATGTTCCTTGGGAATGGCCATAAGTAAGATGGTTCTAGCCTTCCTTTCCTTTTCAACAGCATGAATTTCTGCAGCAGATACTGGTGGAAGTATTCTAACAACACCATCTTTTCCAGTTGAGATTCTCTTCTTTGAATTTCCATTCTGAATTACCTTCCAAACATCATTATCAATATATTCAAGGTAATGCTCCATCTCCATAGCCCATATATCTACTCCAACCTTCTCAGAATGGGAGTTTTTTATATTTAGAAAGTGGTTTGTGGTATGAATAGTTATTGTTGTTGTTCGTTTTGTTTATTGGTTGCAGTACCATTTTCTGATGCATCTTCATGGTATGATGCTTCATCATCACTAAGATGTTGAGAGAAATCATCATTAGCAGGTTGAGACATTTTTCTAGATCTGAAAGTGATTGTTTGTGTTCTTGTGATTCTTCTTACTCAGAGTCCCTCTAGAGGCTCTGATACCACTTGTAGGTCCAAAGTCTTGGATCTGTTTAGCCTTTTGTAGGACAATAGCTAACTTGAATAAATCCAAATCAACTATATGAGAAGGACACGAGACTAAGAATATCAATTGCTAATGTGGAATCATACACAAGTACAAATAAGAAACACAATGTAAAACTTGTCTATTTGACTATTAATTTCTATTAAATACTATCTCAATCTCATACTAAACATTAGTGTCGTAGGGTTCCTTTTATACACCAAAGAAACCCTAATGGCATTACAACGGTGGAAAGGATAATGTTATACCTTTCCTAAGCTTGTGCAAGGATAATGCATATCCTTTCCTAAGATATCTCTAAGATAACTATTCTGTTACATAAACAGACTTAACTATATGAGACTAGTACTAACTATAGTACTGCCAGACTTAACTTAGTACTGGCAGACTTAACTATGTCTACCAGACTTAACTCTATAACTACCAGACTTAAGTCTGTTTACAATAATTCCTAACAAGTTATATCTTGAGCAGTACAAAATCTTGGCTTGGCAGTACTAAGTGTGTAGACTTTTAATTCCCAACAATCAATCAACAATTTGAACCAATCAAGATAACTATCTAATTGTAATAACAACATAAACAATATAAAGAGATAAAGGAAAAAACGATCAAACCAAGACACCAAGATTTGTAGTAGTTTGGCTATGAATCTCTTCTTCGCCCTACTCCACTCCTTAAGTATCCGACTCGAGATTTTACTATGTCAACAAGCTCCCTTCAGGCGAAGAAAACCGTTTACACTTCGCTTACGTTATTTTCTGACACTAAGCTAAATGTCGAGTCCTAATCTTAGCTAGAACCAATCTACCACTTCATAAGTACTACATAATCACAAGATCTACACTATCGGATTTACACACTATCCGACTTACACAATCACACAAGATAAATCAAATAGAGTTTTTTGCATCTAGTAAATGAGATGAAAATCCTAATCAAGTAACACTTCTATTTTTTACGAATACGATTGTTCTTCTCTAGCCCTTGAAATAAGAAGGATGAAAATAGAAGAAAATTTTAATAAAAAAAAAAAAAAAAAGATGAGATTATGATCACTTGAAACAAGATTATATTATGTTAATGATCAAGATTTTTAGTTAGAGAAAGAAGGTTTAAAGAGAGAAAAGAGACTAAAAAAATCATGCTAAGAGGTTTGTTTTCTACTAAGAATATTGCAGTATTTATAGCAAGGAATTCCCAACGGTCAGCTGGTGGCGGTCCCGGCGGTCCCAGATATATCTGGGCCGCCTAGCTACTAGGGGGCCGCTCCGAGACGCGCTCTAATTTTGTCCTTTTGGAGGAAGATTTATTCCTGGTGAGTTGTAATCATTTGGGAAAATTGATTTAAATTTATGTTTTTAAATAAAACATTATTTTTATTTAACAAAATCATTTTGTGTAATTTTGTAAAAATATAGTTTTGTAGAAATGTGATGGATTAGGAAGAAAAAATATTTTCTTGATCACTAATTAAGTTTAATGATTTGTTTATCCATACCTTAAGTGATTTATGTCGAAATGGAAGTTTACGATTAATAACATGTAAACGTTTATTTTTGTCGTGAATGTTTTTACATTTTGTCATCTTCAAAACGTAGAGGAGTCGAAAAATATAAATAACTTTTTTAAGCATTATCTGTATTAACACCCTGGTTTGCTCAATGTCGAAGAAAAAACAAGATAAACGAGCTAAATCGTCATCCAAGAATAGTCCAAGTGAAAATCCTAAGAGCTTCCGGACTCTCCTCAACTAATATAAACTGTGAATCAAAGACAAAGACAACTATACCAAGAGTAAAATCGGCGGGAAATAATATACAACCCCATTAATCATAAATTAAAATCCTAAGAAAGCAATAAAGATAGAATGTTAGTACTAATGTAATCGTGACTTTCTGCAAAAATTTGGAAAATTAAAAATTCTGGAAATTAAACAAAAATAACTTTTCAAAAATTCAAAAAAACACAAATTTCTTTTGCAACAGTGAAATTTTATTTCTTCGTCAGGATTTAATCTTGACGCGTCTCCACACACTGTGAAATTTTATTTCTTCGTTTTCTGAAAAAATTTCTGCAAACATATCCTATTAATGATTTCCTGGGAAAATTTTACTACATAGGCTACGAAAACGGTTAGTACAAACATATGACTCAAAACAAACAAATAAAACATAAGTGTGATCTTAACGTAAACTATCTATTTTTACATGTTTGAAATGGTTCTTAAAAACCAGATGTTATCCCCTACACTTATTTATGTAAAATACTTTTGATTGTAATTAAGACGAAGTTAAAGAAAAGCAAAGCATGATCACACATAAGTCAAACATATAAGACAAATAATGAAAATTAAAAATACATGACACTCCTAAAATGCATAAAATAAAAGATTGGATTGCCTCCCAATAAGTGCTTTTCTTTTTTAACGAGTCTTCTAGCTAGACTCGGAGTCACTCTCCTTACGTGACTCCTTTGCTTGTCCGACTATTCTTGGTTTCAATGGACCTTTAAGATCTAGCCTTTCAATTTTCCAATTATAATATGGACCACGCTTGTCAACATCTTTATAAAATCCATCCTCTAAATCTAACGGGCTTTCACATCCTCTCCTAAAATCATTGTCGCTAAGTATTACTCTAGACGACAATAGGTCATGCCCTTCACTAGTCAAGTCTTCCATTTCTGGATCTTTATATGGTGTTTTAAAAGTAACTTCCTTAATTCCATATGTGAGTGTGATTAATCCCTTTTCTTTATCAAGTATTAGCTTAGTTGTTTCCATAAAAGGTCACCCAAAAACTACTTGAGATAAGCTAGGGTCATTGTTTGCCTCAACATTCTCAAAAATGTTGAAATCCATGACATGACTCATATTCACTACAAACACATGTATATCCTTTCCAATTCCAATAAATTTTAGCCATCTATGTTCATACTCCTGATTTCTAATGGCATTGTAGTAGGCTAAGGACATAACATTCATGGTCAAATCTAAATCAATATATGCGTTGGCAATAACTTACGCCCTATCATGCATGGAACTTTAAGGTTACTAGGATCCCCCTTTTTGATCCTAAAATAGAAGTTTAATGAATAACTCGACATTTTCTCTATTAGGGTCTCATAGACTAATTCATCGCGTGTATTAACTAAGTCAAGGGGTTGATCATATTCTATCAATTCCCCTTCTTCTCCTATCTTTCTTTCATTCTTACACGCTTTATCTCCTAAATTACTAGTTTCATCATTACATCCTATGTCACTTGATTCTCCCTCTTCTACTATTGTTTTGGAATCCCTTGATTCCTTTTCTACCATTTCCTCAACCTCTACAGTTATGTTACGATCATTTCTCTCGATTGCATTAGGTTCTAAGATTCGGGTTTCCTTAGGTTCATCCTCCTTTTTTATAATGGTCATTGTGTTAACAAAATGAACGCGTTTTGGAGAAGGGAAGTTTCCATCTTGTCCTCCTAGAGATGATTTTTCTTGATATTTTTGGGCAAGTAATTTTGATGGGTCCTTGATATTCCCCTTTTTTGAAGGTGCCCCATTCTCTTGGTGATTATGGGATACAACATTCGCGTAAACCACGAAATTTTTTGAAACGCTACGAGTGGGTGTATTGTCAAGCTTTTCCGAAACAACCTTCCATAATGTGTTGATCTTATTGATTACTTCATCTTGTTGTTGCTTGATGTTGTTCCCACTTAGTTAGTGAACAATAACTACAAAGTTATCATTAACTAACTCCTGGCTAGCAAGTAAAATAAACAATTTGTTTTTTGAAAAGATTTGTGTACGTAAATATAACTAATAAGTAAAAGACATAAAAATAACTTTTCAACGTTTAACTCTTTTTATTAAGAATTATACCCCATTGTATGTGGAACTACAATGGGGATTAAATGATAATGTGTGTGTGTGTGATCTCCTCACTAATAACTTTGCATAAACATAAAGTGTTATGCAAAGCTAACTACTATGCTAACCAACTGAGCTTGCTCAGGGACTTAGTAGATTTGGAGGAGTAGATGTGTGTTTGTGAAAGTTACGACTTTGAATGCACAAACTTAACATCTACTCCATTACAAGAGTTCTATTTATACTACCTAGGTAGGGTCACCCCCACATGGGTGATAAGCACTAATCCTAATTCTAATACGCTAGTACATTTGTACAGCTTTGTCTCTATTATAATTTCTATTCTAAGTATGGGACAAATGCTCTTTCTAAGTTCAGTCCTGACACTGAACTTGTCTTATACCCTCTTTAGGATAAGTTGACTTCAGGAGATAAGAGCTTGGACTTATCTGCTTTCAAACTATCCCGCCTATTCTTCAGTCTCTTGTCTTCAGGGTCTTCTAGTTGTTGGAGATTGTATGGGGCTCAGTGAGTCTATTGCCATAACTCACTGAACCCATCACCTTCTTCTTTGGCTCAGGCTTCATTCACTGAGTACCGCCTCACTGAATGCTAGAGTCTTTCTTATAGACTCAGGCTGAGCATCTTGAAGGTAACTCACTGAGCAACTATTCACTTAGTGACCTAGAATTGTTAAAGGATATTTACACTTAGGTTATTTTGTATTCAAATCCTAAGTGAAAGATCAGTGGGCAATGAATGGCCTAAAAATCTCCCCCTATTTAGATATAAATATAGCCTAAGTGTTTGTCAGTATGAGTGAGTAAATACAGCTTCTTCTCATACTGAGTATAGAAAGCAATTAAGGGATACTTGTAACAAAACGTACTTCATTGATTCGCTTACAGGATCCTATCATCTATTACAAAAGACAATACAAAGATAACCATAGGAGTACTCAGTCTATCTAGTATCTTAATGCTTCTAGCTTCACTCTTTTAGAGTTTAGCTTCTCTTGGTGTGGATGATCAGCAATCAACTTTTTTAGCTTCAAGGAGAATCTTGCATTCTCTTTAGTCTTGACAATTGAGGCCATTACCAGCTACGATACAAGATAATCCACTCCAACCTTATGGATATCATTCCATCTATGCATGATCACCAAATACATCCGTAAAGAAGATCCCATATTCAGGTTCTTTGATGACCATATTGTTAACAAATAAAACACCTTTATGGAGGCTCCTATTACATTCCAACCCAGGCACCTTGACCTCGGATTCCAGTTCCATATGCTTCCTCTTTCTTCTTGAGGTTTAAGATGAGGCATGTTTAGTGACTGGAACAGGAAGAGCAGATTGAATTCTAAGTTCCTCAGGAATTTTCTTTAATCTTTCATATCTCTTGCTCAAGGATATCATCAAGTCTTTAATAATGAAGTTATTTTTCTTTTGTATGATTCGACCCAATTCATCCAATTCAGTGATCCCAAAATCTGTGAACTTTAATAGTTGGTGGACATCAAAGTTTCTCTTATCATTGTTCCTGTATATATAGAGAGTACAGCAGGCTTGGTGTTGGGATGGATTTTAACATCAGTGATAGGTTCAGGCTTGATTCTGTTTGTCATAGTCCACATGTGTTGTTTAGCTTTTTTCTTGTTAAGCTCTGTCAGTCTTTTAACTTTTTGAGTGTGTTCTCTCTTGAGGACTTGGTGTTCAGCATCCTGAGCCTTCTTGAACTTCTCACCTGCTTTGGCACTTGCAACTTTCTTTGGGTCAAGTCTAATCTTTTCAGCCTTTTCTTGCACCACTTTGATCACCTCAGGCTTGGATATAGCAAGTAGTCTTGCTTCCTCAGCAGCTTTTCTAAGTTTCTCTTCTTTGTCTAAGTAAGCTTGCATTTCTTTGTCAGTGAGGTAGCACATCCTCCTATTTATCATGTAAGGAACTTTAACTTCTTTATCAAGATCAAGACGAACAATGGTTGATGTAGGCACCAGTTTCTTTGAGGGATCCTCTTTTGACTCAGTTGCAATCCCTTTTCCTTTATCAATTCTTGGAGCTGCTTGAGAACTTTCAAGATGAGTGGTTATTGTGGTGATTGGTTGAGATTGAGTTTGTGGGACTTTAGTAGGTTAGATTAATGATATTGGAATTACCATTTTTTGGCTCTTCAGTTTCCCCCTCAGTGTGAGAAGGAGGTTCTTCAGTGGCAGTGTTGGTTGCATTCTCCCC
>BQNB010052714.1:626-28352 GCA_026074375.1 Tanacetum coccineum | reverse complement strand
AGGATGGTTATGAGCCGTATGTACCTAGAGAGGTTGGTTTAGGACTTGACGTTGAGGATAGCTACGAGCCTTATACAGAGCCTAGTATTGACTCTCACATTCAGGCAGATATTGATGAGTGTATTGCGTATGCTGATGCTATTAGAGTTAGAGGGATGGATGATAGAGATATGGTTGAGACTGTGGCCGAGGAGGAGGTCGAGTCTAGAGAGAGAGACACGGTTGAGGTTGAGGTTGACTTAAGGGTCAGACCAGTCATCGAGGATAATACGCGTGAGTCTATTAGAGAGGATGTTCTTGATCATGTCACAGCAGATGGAGTTGTAGAGGTTACCTTTGAGACATTGGGATGTTTGGTACGAAGATTTTATGATCATGCTGTAGAGATTCTAGTTCACTGGATTCAGGTTATAGAGAGTGAGCAGAGACTTCTGGGACATAGGATTACTAGAGTTGACTTGAAGGTCACTACTATGACAGAGAGGATTAGCGTGCTGGAGCGGGATAACACAAGGCTTAGAGGCATGTTGGATGTCGAGAGTTAGAGAGTTGACCGACTTTAGCATAGATTATCGCGTGCCTAAAGAGAGTTGAGACAGATGCACTGTTTCCGATTCTATGATCGAGTGCGACTTGGTAGACTTGAGGCATGTGCTAGGAGGCACTTAGGTTATCGTCATTAGATTTGTTTTGTCAGTATTTCAGCATCAACTAGTAGCATTTGATAGTGGTAGTAGTAGTGTTAGAGATTGTAGATCATACCATAGAAATCGTGATGTAATCGGGTATATTCGATGATATAAAATCTATCTTCCTATTTTCTACGTTATGATGTTATTTATCTAATGTCGTTTTCCTTATCTTTTATGTAATATGTTATTATTTTCTTGATCATTGTTTTGCCGTGCATTTATGTTCACCTCGAATTCTCGTATTAGAAAGATTAAATGGATCTGTTCAGTGATTAAGATAATTTAATCCCATCCTAGATCTCATAGTGGCATTTATTCTTATGATACAGAAGTATGCCGACTGCTACACGTTCCAGAATGACTCAAGATGCGATTAACGAGCTGATCGCCAAGCGCGTGGATGAAGCTCTGAAGGCATATGACGCTGCCAGGAACCCAGAACCGAAGCAGAAATTGAGAACGAGCAACAAGACGACCACGTCGAGGAAACTGTTAACAATGGGAACGGTAACGGGAATAGGAATGGAAACCTCAATGTGAACAAAGGATGTGTTGTACCCGTTGCTAGAGAGTGTACCTATCAAGACTTTGTGAAGTTTTAGCCGTTAAACTTCAAGGGAATGGAAGGAGTTGTTGGTTGAAATCGTTGGTTTAAGAAGATCGAGACAATGTTCCACATCAGTAATTGCCCACCAAGATATCAAGTGAAGTATGCAATATGCACCTTGTTGGATGGTTTATTGACTTGGTGGAATTCCCAAAAAAGGACAATTAGTGTTGATGATGCTTATGCCATGACGTGGAAGGCACTCATGAAGCTAATGACCAAGGTTTATTGTCCTAGGAATGAAATCTAGAAGATGGAGACAAAATTGTGGAACTTAAAAGTGAAGAGTAATGACCTGACTGCTTACAACCAGAGGTTCCAAGAGTTGACTCTATTGTGTACTAAGATGGTCCCAGAAGAGGAGGACAAGGTTGAGATGTACATTGGAGGTCTTATGGATAACATTTAAGTGAATGTAATTACCGCTAAACCTACTAGACTTCAAGATGCGATATGTGTTGCTAATAACCTAATGGATCAGAAATTAAAAGGTTATGCTATCAAGAATGCTAATAACAAAAGGAGGTTTGATAGTAGCTCAAGAGATAACCGAAAACAACAATAACAACCTTTTAAGAGGCAGAACATTAGTGGTCAGAATGTAGCAAGAGCTTATACGGCCAGGAATAATGTTCAGAGGAAAGGGTATGCTGGAGTTTTGCCATACTACAACAAGTGCATAATGCACCATGAAGGGCTGTGTATGGCGAGGTGTGGTAACTGCAAGAGGGTTGGTCATATGACTAAAGACTGTAGAACCGCAGTTGCTGCTATCCCTCAGAGGGCCCTAGCTGGAAATCAAACAGAAAATATTTGCTATGAGCGTGGAAGACCAGAAAATTATAGGAATGAGTGTCTCATGTTGAAAAACCATAACCGCAGAAACAAGACAGGGAATAAGACTGGGCACAATGAAGCTAATACAAGAGCTTATCAATTGAAGGAGGAGGATCCGGCCCTGATTCCAACGTCTTCACGGGTACGTTCCTTCTCAATAATCGATATGCTACCATGTTATTTGATTCGGGTGCTGATAGGAGTTTTGTGTCGACTACTTTTAGTACCTTGCTTGATGTCATCCCATCTACTTTAGACACTAGTTATAACATAGAATTAGCTAATGGAAGAATTTCAAAAACTAATGTGATACTTAGAGGTTGCACGTTAGGATTACTAGGTCACCCATTCGACAATGACCTAATGCCTATAGAACTCGGTAGTTTTGACGTTATAGTTGGTATGGAATGGTTAGCAAAATACCACGCGGTTGAATTAAGTCGAAGTTGAATATTATCTCATGCACCAAAACCTAGAGGTACATCCAGAAGGGTTGCCCACTTTACCTAGCTCAAGTTACGACAAAAGAGGTCTGATGACGAGCCGGGAGAGAAACGACTTGAGGATGTGCCTATTGTACGGGATTTTCTAGAAGGCTTTCCAGAAGACTTGCCTAGATTACCACCCACCCGATAAGTCGAATTCCAAATTGACTTAGTCCCCGGTGCTGCACCTGTAGCGCGGTCCTCGTATCATTTAGCACCGTCAGAAATACAAGAGTTATCCACTCAGTTGCAAGAACTTTCTGACAAGGGATTTATACGACCCAGTTCCTCACCATAGGGAGCTCCGATTTTTATTCGTCAAGAATAAATATGGATCTTTTAGATGTGTATCGACTATCGTGAACTAAACAAACTTACTGTGAAGAACCGATACCCACTTCCAAGAATCAACGATTTGTTTGATCAGCTGCAAGGGTCAACTGTTTACTCTAAGATTGACTTGAGATCTGGTTATCACTAACTCAGAGTTCATGAAGAGGAAATTCCAAAGACGACGTTTAGGACTCGCTATGGTCACTACGAGTTCCAGGCAATGACATTTAGACTGACTAACGCACCGACAGTATTCATGGATCTGATAAATCGGGTGTGCAAACCGTACTTGGATAACTTCATGATCGTTTTCATCGATGATAAATTAATCTATTTCAAGAATAAGAAGGAGCATAAAGGACACCTTAAATTGATATTAAGATTGCTTAAGGAGGAGAAATTGTTCGCTAAGTTTTCCAAGTGTAAATTCTGGTTATTAACAATGAAATTTCTCAGTAATGTGATTGATAGTAAAGGCATTCATGTTGATCCTGCTAAGATTGAGTCAATCAAGGATTGGGTGTCACCCAAGACTCCAATCGAAATTCGCCAATTCTTAGGTCTCGCTGGTTGCTACCAATGATTCATCGAATATTTTTTGAAAATCGCTAGACCTATGACAAAATTGACTCAAAAGAGCGTGAAGTTTGATTGGGGAGAAATATCAGAAGCCACATTTCAATTGTTGAAGCAGAAGTTATGTAGTGCGCTGATTTTAGCCTTATCGTAAGGAAGTGAGAACTTTGTGGTCTAATGCGATGCTTCACATAAAGGGTTGTTCGCAGTTTTGATGCAAATGGAGAAGGTCATAGCCTACGTATCTCGCCAACTCAAGGTTTATGAGAAGAACTATACCACACACGGCTTAGAGCTTGGAGCGGTAGTGTTTGCACTAAAGATGTAGAGAAACTATCTTTATGGTACAAAGTGTGTCGTGTTTACTAATCACAAAAGTTTGCAGCATATTCTTGATCAGAAGGAGCTAAACATGAGACAACGTCAATGGTTGGAATTGCTAAGTGATTACGACTGTGAGATTAGATACCACTCAGGAAAGGCGAACGTAGTGGCAAATGCCTTGAGCCAAAAGAAAAGGATTAATCCATTGCGAGTTCGAGCCTTAGTGATGACTATAGGATTGAATCTTCCCAAGCAAATTCTGAATGCTCAAGCCGAGGCAAGGAAGGAAGAGAACTACGTAGCTGAAGATCTACATGGAATGATTAATAAACTTGAACCTCGTGCTGAAGAAATGTTGTGTCTGAACAACAGGAGTTGGATTACATGTTTTGGTGACTTGAGAGGGTTGACTATGCATGAGTCGCATAAGTCAAAGTATTCCATCCACCCTGGATCGGATAAGATGTATCAAGATTTGAAGAAGTTGTATTGGTGGCCCAACATGAAAGCAGAGATTGCCACCTATGTTAGCAAGTGTCTAACATATGCCAAAGTTAAGGCTGAATATCAAAAACCATCTGGATTGTTGGTTCAACCAGAAATTCCCAATGGAAATAAGAGAACATAACGATGGACTTTGTGACTAAGTTGCCAAAGACGGCGACCGGTCAAGACACGATTTGGGTAATCGTTGATCGTCTCACTAAGTCTTCTCATTTCCTACCCATGAGAGAGGACGACTCATTGGAAAAGTTGACAAGACAGTATTTGAAAGAAGTGGTGTCGAGGCATGGAGTGCCGGTTTCAATCATCTTCGATCGGGACGACAAATTTGCTTCACACTTTTGGAGTCTCTTCACAAAGCACTAGGTACTCGATTGGATATGAGTACAACCTATCACCCACAGACGAATGGTCAAAGTGAGAGGACCATTCAAACATTAGAGGACATGTTGTGTGCATGCGTGCGTAACTTCAGAAAAGGCTGGGATAAGCACTTGCCATTGGTAGAATTTTTGTATAACAACAGTTACCATACGAGTATTAAGGCTGCACCATTTGAGGCATTGTATGGGCGTAAGTGTCGATCACCTATCTGTTGGGCTGAGGTTAGAGATAGTCAGCTCACTGGCCTAGAGATCATCAACGAGACAACTGAGAAGATCATTCAAATCAAGAGTCGTATTCAAGCTACCCGTGATTGTTAAAAGAGCTACGCAGATGTAAGACGAAAAGACCTTGAGTTTCAAGTAGGAGATAAGGTCATGCTAAAAGTGTCACCATGGAAAGGAGTGATACATTTTAGCAAACGGGAAAGCTAAACCCTCGTTACATTGGACCTTTTAAGATTCTTTCTAAGGTTGGAACTGTCGCCTATCGTCTTGAACTCCCAGAGAAATTAAGCCAAGTTCATAGTACGTTTCATATCTCAAACATGAAGAAATTCATGTCCGACGAGACTCTTGCTATATCGTTAGATGAAATCCAAATTGATGACAAACTCTAATTCAATGAAGAACCTGTCTAAATTATGGACCGCAAGGTCAAACGTCTGAAGCAAAGCCACACCCCAATCGTTAAAGTACGTTGGAACTCAAGGAGAGGCCCTGAGTTTACGTAGGAACGCGAAGATCAAATATAGAAGAAGTATCATCATCTTTTCGCCAACTCTGCACCCGTGGCAGAGGTTACTTCTTAAGCTTTGCGGACAAAGCTCTCTTAACGGGGAAAGGATGTCACAACCCGTAAATTTCCGATCAGTATTTTAGTCGATTCCGTCCAGTAATTTAAATTTCATATGTTTCGTTTAATTTCTACGTTTAACCGGGAGGTTATTTCGTTATTATCTGAGAACCGTTACCAGAAGTAATCTGGGTTTCTAATTATCATAGTTTTTCGACAGTAGTCACGTTTATACGTTTCGTGTGAATATTTAAATTTTTAGAATTTATTATCGTGAGTAACATCATTTTTTTAAATCTTACGTAAGTCGCAAACGTTTACATAGAAATATTAAGCCTTGAAAAATATCTAGCATGGGATTCTCTATTTCAAATTTTGCAAGCAAAGTTGGTCCCCAAAAACCCCCTAATCCCTTGGTCGTTCGCCCCCTATAGGACCTGCATTCTTGGTTCCATTATTCTTGCAGCAATGTTTCTATTAACATGAATAGGTTCATTCATTTCACATTCCTTCACCAACATAAAAACACACACTACTCTCCTTCCTTCTCCTCTCTTTGTTCAACGCCACCAAACACACACATATTCATCATCTTTTTCATCTTTTGAAAAAAAAAACCTTTGAAGACTTAGATTTTGTTTGACGTTATTGTTATTCGGGTAATCTTTAAACAACGTTTAGGTTGTATTAATCATCAAATCATCTTCTAATCCTTCATTCCTAGTAAGTTATAAAATCTTCATAAATCTTGTACTTTTATGTTCATCATCATGTCTATAAACAAGTTTTACAAACGGATTATAAAAGTTTTGATTTTTAAACTACATAAACCTTAAAAGGGATGTGTTTTGGTTCGAAAACAATAAAAATAAAGACAAGGAAATCATAGTTTTGTGATCGTGGTTATTTTTATGTAATAAAAATATATATTTATAGCTTAGTTGAAGGTTCGGCTTATAAATAAGCCACGAATAGCTTATTTGAACTTAATGGGCTTATTATTCGGTTCGGCCCAAAAAGGAAAAAAAGAAAGGACGAGTTGTTTTAGCTTATTTTGTTTTAACTTATAATTGTTTAGCTTATTTCTAGCTTATTTTGAAAGGACAAAGAGTTAAGCTTATTTGGATTATCAAATAAGCCTAAATAAAGCTTAACGGGCTTTTACCCCTGTCCCACAACCAAAACCCTAAACCATGAGCTTAATCCATAATCTCAATGGTTTAGCTTATTTAACTTTGCTTATTGAGAGCTTATTAATAGCTTATTATTGAACCAAGAGCTTATTCTAATTCTTTTAGCTTATCAGGCCTAACCAATAAGCCTGAATGAGCTTAATATGTTTCGGCCCAACTAACATCCCCAAACCGTGGCTATAAGCCTACGGTTGGCTTAATGGGTTTCAACTTAGCTTATTAGAAGCTTATTGATAGCTTATTTATAAGTCTTGTGTTCATTTGCTTAAAAGGTTTGCTTATCGGACTAAATGGATAAGTTTAAATCTTTATATTTACTTAACGGGCCACGACCCAATATGAAACAACACACCAAGGCGTAAAGCCCACACTGTAGCTTATTGGATAAGCTTATGTATAGCTTAGTTGATATTATCCTCACTTAAACACTAAACATTTACTTATCTTGAACGTTAAGCGTTATGGGTTATCTAATTAGGCTTATTAGGCCTAAAAGCCCAATAAGGATCCAAATGACTTTTCAAACTAGTTTGTAAAACTATTTGATTATATATGGATTGAAATTTGTGAAATGTGAATTGAAAGTGGTATTTAATAAAGTCTACGACTTTGGAAAACGTGTAAACAAGAACGGGTCATGCCGAATTTTTTATAAAATCTTAACACTTAGAAATAATTGGAAAGACGTTTATGTAAGAACATTTTGACCAATTTGTTAATACAAATAATAATGCAGATCGAATATAAAAACAAGCCACACAAACATAAGAACTAATCCGAAATTCTCAAAACGAGAAATTCTCTTATTTAATAAGGTTGTAGGTTTCTCAAAAGCTGTCTGAGACAACCCTAAAATCGTCCTTATAAAGGAGGATAAGTTTTAAATAAAAAAGAAACAAAATCCCATGCAAAACATAATTGATTCTATCCAAAATAAAGCCTAAAAATAGAAAAACGCAATTTTAAGGGCCCAAACGACCCCAAAAGGCCTAAAACTGAGAGGGCTCACAGCTTAGCTGTGAGTCTTAATTTATGGGCCGTTTCCGAGTGACCATGTGAATTTCAGCCCAATCTGCCACAAAAATTTGTTACCGCAAAATAAGCGCCAAGCGTATTTGCCACGTTGACTCGTTTGTTGACCGAATCTGCATCATCCTCCCCTTATTGAAAAAGACTCGACCCTGAGTCTGGCTCATCATCACTATCTCTTTTGTATGGCGATAAATCTGCAACTTTAAAAGTGGCAGAAACATTATAATGACCAGGAAGCTCGATCTTGTACGCGTTATCGTTGATCTTTTTAAGAACACAAAAAGGACCATCTCCTCGCGGTTTCAACTTCTCAAAACGCCCTGCCAAAAAATGCTCCTTACGAAGATGAATCCACACTAGATCCTGATAGTTCTTTAATTTATGATCAATAAGCAATAGAGTGTGTGTTTAGGTATTGTGTGTGTGATTATTCTAGAGTGAGAAAGATAGAAAGTAGAGAGAGAAAGAGGGAGGAGGAGGATTAGAGAAATGAGATTAGATTGATTAGAGAAGACCTCTAGGAGAAGGTGGTGGTGGAGTATTTATACCCAAATACAAGGATGAGCAAAGTGCTCTTGTTTCTTAGCTTTTAGCTATTTGTCGGGTCTCGTGACTTTTTTAAGTCACGAGCCTATCACCTAACCTATTACACAATATTATTTCTCTATTTATTACAAGACATTTATCTCAATAAGATCGTCACTTTTATCATTCCTACAATCTTCCCCTAAGGGACGATCATTGAGATCTCTATTTGATTGCATTAATGATCATCATTTTCTTATTCGTAACTATCTCCCCCTAAATGGTGATCATTGAGATCTCTCTTTTGACCTTGATCTTTAAACTTTAATCCTTGGTTGTCTTGAGTCTTGTTGTGTAATAGTGGTCTTGTTCCAATCATGCTCTAGTGATCTTGATCTTGATCTTTCCATTTTCCTTTTTGTCTTTTCCTTTGAGATCTTTTCATATCATCATTCTTTACCATGAATCCATCTTGATTTGTCTTTTGATGCTTCTGACCAACATACTCATACTTTATTGACAGCTTACAATCTTCCTCATGTAGAACTTTAATCTTGATCAACAACTTGATGATTTGAGGAAGTTCTTTGATTTATCAGAGTTGCGAAAGTGTATCTTTGAACTTTGAGTATGAGATATGAAGGAATGAATATGACGGTGTTCTTGATTCAGAAAGGTAGAGATGTTGTTGTTCATAAATGTATCTCCCCAGTTGACTTCCCCCCAGTTCGTACCGCATGACTACAATCAGTTTAGCTGCTTCCCCCCAAACAAACAAATATTCGTAACACATACTTCACAAAGACAACTCATCGAAGATAGAAACTATAACCTCCAAGTCAATTAAGTCCTGGATGTTGTATACACCAAAGTCAATTAAGTCCCGGATGTACACATTTCTTCCCCCTAATTGTTGCATTATATCGAAATATTTAGCTAGAACACTTCTCTTCCCCCTGATTATATTTGATGACCATCAAACATAATCATAATCTTGTTACACCTGAATATTCATAGTTAAGGTCATGAGTGGGAGTTAGTCTGAGCATGGAGCAACTACTATCTTTAATCATCAAGCTCCCCTTATCATAGTGAGCATCATAAAGTAACCTTGGTAACTAACATGTCACTTGAATAAATCAAGGAAATGTTGTTTGTGTTTTTCGAAAACAAATTCCGAAAGAACACGATAACTACTAGATCACTTAGATTACTAGTTAACACTAATTGAATCATTAAACAATCATTTTCAAATTAGTGACCTACGTTCAGCGTTGGCTTGATGTTAGCACTGGTAGGATTTCCATTTAATCATTGTGAAATACTTAACTTAAGTATCACTCTTGAATGTTCCGGCAATGTCACTACGACATGCACTGTCACATAGACATATAAGCAACTCTTGTACTTTTTGTATCTTTGATGTTTAATACAAATGTACTTTTGTGTCCTGTGTGAGATTTATGATTTGATCTCATTTGGCTCTAGACTCAATAAGTGCGTTTTGGTTTTAGTGATCGAAGGCTGGAGCAGACTGCCACCCTTTCAATATCAACAGTCTCGAAGTGAGAAGTCGATAGATTATGCGTTTAATCTCCGTGACAATGAAACAAGAATTCTTTTGAAAGAATATTGAGTGGCTGGGAAGGGTTGTGCATTGCATCACTGGGTTCATGATGTCTTTCTTCAATACCAAATATCATCTTTGTGATATTCGATAGATTATGTATTGACTCAGTTTTTGCCTAATGTTTATGGAGGGCTTCTTTCTTTTCACCCTTTGCACATCATTTCTTTTTTATTCTTCAACTCCTTCAATGTCCACCAAGACGTCATTACTATCATCATGTTGTGATTGTTCCAATGATAGCTCATGCCTTAGTTGACATTATTCCCATTCAACATCAAGATTCCCATCAACCGACGAACTTTTTATTCTATCTATGAATCTCCCTGGTAACCCTCTGGTTCTGGTTGGATCATGGATAATACCTAACCTTACACCTTATTCTTCTATGATCATCGTGATGTAGTTTGGTTGTTGGATAATAAGATCAGAACCAATAAAACCTTTAAAAACATCATAGTGGATGAAAAAAATCAAACATTTAAAACTTGAAGTATTCACTTTTTAGAAATACTCCCCCTACACATGTGCATTGATTATTCAAAATTCTTTTTGCATAAAGAAGGAAAGAGTTGATTGCCATTGAGTCATTAGATCACTTTTGTTATTCCACACACTAAGCATTTATCTTCTTGATCACATTATAATCCAATTTTCTCCCCTCAAAAATAGCATATCAAATATGTCTTGATATCAATGAATAAAAATACTATATGAAAATTTTGAAAACACATGGGAGAAAACGGATATAGCATGATTATGATTTGGAACCTTTTTTAATGTTCTAAACAAATTTAAAAAACTAGTTGTGTCAAAGTATGTCGATATCTAAAACGAATGGTCAGTAGATTGCTCACTCCTCATCTTGTTAAATTCAGGAAACGGTCATAACCGGACACAATCTTCACCATTTGTACGCTTATTGATATAAACACACTTGACAACAACTATTTTTTATATTGATTATTATTCATTTGTTTAAAACATTTTCCTTTATACTCCCCCTCAATAATAAAATACTTCATTTTGTATGCCACCGTAATTATATTGAGCGATAGAGTTAAGATGCCTTGGTATATCACTGAAGAACCACTTTAAATCACTGATTTTTGGTACATAAATTTTAACGTTGTTATGAGATGGATCCAACAACATTAAAGGCTGTGAAGTTTTTATTAAACTCCCCCTCAAAAAATTGATCCAATGTTAAAATGAAATTTGAATTTATTCAAATATCGAGAGAAAGGATGTTCAACACACAGTTTTTGAAAGATTTTGAAAAATCTTTTTGATAAAATCTTGAAAAATTGTGTTCAACAATTTCAAAAGCATTTACTTGAGCTAAACTCAAGTCCGAGAAGGTGAAAGCTTCTCGTTGTTAGGATAAATGTACAAAAATGTACATTTTCCTTTATATGAAGAACGAGTCCTAAGCTGACATTTACTTAGAAGTCGTATGTCCCGAGCACACTTTTTTTGAAAAGATTTTGATAAAAAATTCTGCTTCTGGGGGAGGGGGGAGGGGGGGAACAAAGAAGAAATTTCTCTTCTTTTGAAGATAAAACGCATTGAAACATACACTTTCTTTATTTAAAAACCGGGTTGTTTATCGAAATTTAATAAACAGCCATTTTGATGAGCAACTTTTGGAAAGATTTTGAAAATTTTTTGAAAATTTGAAAAAATTTTGCTCCAAAACACGAAATTTCTCTGATCATTTAAAGGTAAAACGCACTTAAGCGTACACTTTCCTTTTATTTAAAGACCGGGTTGTAATCTGACATTTGATTACAAACCATTTACATCGAATTTAGACAACAACCTTTGGAACCCATTTAAGCACGGTGCTAACGGGTTTGCCAAGTTTTGAAAAGCATTTAAATTGATCGATTCGATGTAAAGAAGTTTTGAGTTCCAACGAGAGCTTAAAACCGTGGTTCATTTAAAAACAACTCACATGGATTCAACGAGATTTAAAACCTTTGATTTTCCATTTGTTTTTTGAAACCTCGATGTATTCATGTGAAATTATTAAATCTTGTATGACGAAGAAGATTCCATTTGTTTCTTCGTCATTTTGATGAAACATTTCGAAAATTTGTTTTTGTATCGTTTGAAAATCTTCCTTTCTTGTTGATGGTCGAAGCAGAGTCATTCTTGTTTTGCATTGAAAGCATTTCTGATTTGGAATATTTAAAAGATTTCGATTGACATTGCTTTGGTCTCTACTCTTGTTTTACCGGTGTAAAACGAGAGTGTGGACTTACAAAAACTTGATTCTTTCCTTTTAAAGTACTTGTCTTAAAACTCTTTTGAGAAGTAGATGCTTCAAAAGTTTGAGATTCCTTAATTGGCCTCCACACTTGTTTTACCGGTGTAAAACAAGAGTGTGATGTTTCAAAAGATTGATTCTTTGCATTTGAAGCTTTTGTCTTAAAACCTTTTTGAGGAAAAAATGTTTCAAAACTTTGAGATTTCTTAGAAAGCTTCCTATCTTTTTGTAAAGAATAGGTTGTAAACTTAGAAACCCTTCTTAAAGACGTTTTTGAGGATTCACCCGTGTGAACCTTTTCCGAAACACTTTCTTTAGGTTTTGAAGAGTTTGAAACATTAATGTTCCATTTTTTCCAATTAAGAGAATCAAACTTTACTTTTAAAGCATTATACGAAGTTCTCAACTCATGATATTCTTTTTGACAAGAACTAATATCTTGAGATGCCAATTATGATTCCAAAGATGCAATTAGTTTCAAAAGCTGATCTTTTTCATTGTTAAGTAACGGTGGTTTTCCCAAAATTGAAGAATTATCAAACTTTGTTTCCACACGCTTCCCTTTCAGATTTTCAAGTTGAGTCCTTAAATGATTAATTTCTTTCAAAAATCGATCTTTTTCAGCTTTAGAATCATCAACCTTTCGAGCCAATTGTCGTTCAAGAACAACTTTCATTTTTTCAAGTTTTTAAAAATACACTTCCAATTTGGCTGTTCTGTTCGACAATTCAAGATTGACATAATCAAAATCTTTTGACTTTTGAGCAATGATTTTTTTGAGATGAATAACCTTTGATTCAAAATCACAATTTTCATTATCAAAAGCATTCAATTTTCCCAATGTTGCCCTTTTTTCTTTATCAGCGAAAACATTTTCAAGATTATCGATTTTTATCAACAACTCAGACTTTTCTTTTATTTGTTTTGCTAAAGACTTTTCCAGCTCATCAATCTTTATTTGAAAAATACTTGTTTCGTTTTCAAAAAGATTATGTTCCACCCCCGATTCCTTGTGAAGTTCAGAAATATCCAATTGCTTCTTTTTGAAAAATTCAATCTTGCTGAAAATGTTATTGAACTTAGTTTCAGCAAATTCAAACAATTGAAACTTCAGATTTTCTGCCTTATTTTGTGTTACATTTGAAGTTTTTGTTTGAACCCGCGACCTTTTGATTGAATCAAACAAGCTTTGGTAAGTCAACTTCAAGTGTTCATTCTCCTTAATTAATGACATCACTCGATGTTCCAACTCAATATTTTTAGTTTCAAACTCATCAAAATTGACCTTAACTTTGACTTTATCACATTCATTAGTCTCAACTATTGACCTTTAAACCGAATCAAACAAATCTTTATAAGTCTGTTTCAAATGAGCATTCTCGATTTGTAATGATGCCATAAAATTCTCATTTTCTTTTTCTAATGTTTTTAAAGAACTATTTTCTCGAGACTTGTGCTGAAGTGCGATTTCAAAAGCAATACTCTTTGCCTCAAATTTTGACAAATCTTTTTCTAATTCAACAATTCTTTTTGACAATTCCCGTGTAACTTCAATTGCATCATTACAACCCGTATCAGCTGTTTTACTCTCATTTGAAACATCTTTTGACGCTTTTGAAATTCTTTCAGTTTCATCATGTAAACCTTTTCCTTATTTCCACATAAGAGGTTATGACAAGATTCTTGATAACTTCAGCTAAGGATGCTTCTAAGAGTTGACCTTTTAAAAACTCATTTTGTTTGAAAGTTTCATCAAGATCATTTTCCACTGAAACAAAAACATCTTTCATTTCTTTTACATCTCTGTTAAATCGATTCTGAAAGACTTCAAAATAGACATGCCATTCTCAAAGAATTAATTTCGCTTCTACACAAACATCGATTAATCGAAGTTCTTCTTTAGACGTATAGAAAATGCTTTCTCGTTTAAAATTCTTTTCTAGTAAGTCAAACAATTTTTTGAAAACATTTTCCATTTCATTTAAATCCACAAGCATTGGATTTGCACTAGGCATTGATGCCATGCTTGGTTTTATCTCAGAAGAAACTTTTTCAGAAGATATAAAAGATGATGGAAAATATGTTTGTTCAGCAGAAAGTTCTTTTTGAGGAACAAAATCGTCATAAAGTTTGTTCAATTTTGTGTAATCGATTGGTTTTATCTTTAACTCCTGAACTTTTTCATCTTTTTAAAACTCGTTCATTTTTAATTGACTCTTTTAAGCATCCCAAAAGTATCCTCAGAATCAAACACATGCAGTTGTTCATTCTTATCACAAAGTTCATAAGCACTATACAACTTAGGAATTTTGGCATAAGCTTGTGAAAGAACATAAGGACCGTTATATCCCAAACTCGACTTCCGTAAGTTGTCCCGAAAAGCTTTTTGTTCATTTGTAAGCAACCGAAGAGTTTCAGTTGATTTGCCCATTTTACAAACAACGTTTTCAAGATCTTTGTTCTTAGCTTGTAACTGAAGGATATCATTGAGATATTTTTCCTCTTTGTCACGCTGTGTTTGATTGAAAATCGTTTGTGTCTTTTGATATTCCTCATTTTGTCTTTTATAGTCAATAACAGCTAAGTCCAATTTACCACGTTGTTATTTTAGATCTCGAATAATATCTTGATCACGAATAAATTGAGACTGAGCTTGCTGAGCTAATCGTCTTGCTTTTCGATCAACCTCAATATATTCGTTGAGATAATTGTTATCCCCTTTTATGTTTTCCAAAACCCGAACCCTTTCCTTATACAACTCAAGCTGTTGTTTCTCATTTGATTCCATTTTTTTAGCACAACGAACCCAAGTAATTTTCAACACAAACCCAAAAATTTAATCCAAATTATCACACAAACTAAATCAATTACAGACACAATCACAAATGATATCTCAAAACTAAATTTAATCCGAATACTAACACACTTAAACCCCAAAACTTCAATCACGCACAAACCAAATCTCCCACAGATATACAGTTGTCACAAAAGTATCAATAAAAAAAGATTCAAGATTACGATAAAACCGTAATTGATCGATTTCAATTGATTATAAGCTTTTTAAGACCAAAACTGAAACTGAATCATTTAAGCACAAATTTCCTATAATAGCTTCAAAATTGATAAAACCGACAATTAAGAACTAATCTATCACAACTCGATAATCAAACGAATACAAAGGACACGAATACCGAAAATGATAAAAACATCTTATAAATCCACAACTAAACACGCTCGAATTATCAACCCGCAATTAAAAATCGTGATTCAAAAATTATACCATAAACTACCACGCGCAATGTATTTATGTTAAGCACAATCAGACCAATCTAAATTTTCGTTGTACCAGTCCAAGAAAACTAGGCCCAATATATCTAAAACAATCGCAGCCCAAAATTATGTTTAATCAAAATTTGTAATAGACGCACACAAAGTCAATATCAGTCCGGTTAAAAAATTTGTTCAGCCCAAGTGTGTCCTTAAAATCGGTATTTAGAAGAAATGTATAGGTCTGCTTATGCTACTTAATAAAACTCACAGCCCACAATTTTCTTATTATAATTTTAGGTAGTTAAAAAGAATAGGCCCAAACTCACTTCTACAATAACCCTAACTGACACTAGATAAAAGAAATGCTAACTCTTGTTGCCCTAAAATTTCACTCCACACTCACACACCTACAACTTATTAGTCACACACACAAAAGTAACGTCTCCTCTTTTGATATCTCAAATCAAAAACATAACTCCTTCCATCTACAAACTCTTATGATACAAGCCACAAACCCATCTGTCTCTTATCTTGAAATCTCATCAACACATGGCACAAACATGTATCACTCAAACAAACACAAGAACAAGACTTCAAGGTAGGTTTATTTTTATGTTAATGATTTTTGTGTTTTTCTTTCTTTTTCTATCAACGAATGAAAACAAAAGATCCAACAGATTTGTTGAGGTCTTCATTTTATAAATTTTGAAATTAAAAAAAACAAAGCTAAGCCTTCAAAGAGTTGTGAACACTATTGTTCTTGACTTTTCTTGAGTGGGTTTCGAATATCAAAAGAAGCTTAGGCTTCAAAAGAAAAACCAGTGATGGTTGTTGTGTGTAACTGTTTGAAAGATATGTTATTACCACATATGGACACACAAAACTGAGATCAAAGTTATTTGCCTTTCAATTTCTGTTTGGAGCTCGAATCTTTTGGTTTTCATGTTTTATCTTTTTTTTATGTTCAAAAAGTCAAAGAAGTTGATACTTCAAGATGTTGATCTATGATGATAATGGTTTGTTTGTATTGAAAGGATATTTCAAGATCAAGAAATCTCAAATGGGATACCAAACAAACTAAATCTGAGATCTTTGTTTTATTTTTCAGTTATGAAATGTGTTCTGTTTGCTTGTGTTTTCATGATGTATTTCTATAGACAGTTGATGTATTTCTTTTTTATGACTCGAAACCAAGAGAAAACTATAGGCAGTTGATGTTCATGATGTATTTCTAGTTTCGTAAATTTGATGTGCTTTCGTAACAGTTATGAAAAGTTTACTTTCAGTTTCTTTGTTATCTCAAGATCTATGATGATTAACCCATTGTGTGGTTTGGATCTGTTAAAGGTCAATGATTTTGATAAACACACAAAAGTTATATAAGATCTGTCATGACACTTGTTCTTCCTTTCTTTTTCGTAACCTTGTTTTCGAAACCCAATATCAGTTAATAACAATCTTGATTTAGCTTTCAGAACAGTTCGATTAGATCAGTGATGAGTTTGCATAAAGATCTTTCAGATCTGATAATCGTTTAGGAACTTTGAAAGCAAACGCTGAGATCTTGTTTCTTTTTATTTCTTTTTCTTTGATTTCAAATTCAGTAATAAACTCGGATCTAGATCGGATTAACACAAAACGCGTTTTCTGAAAACTCTATAGAATCAGTTACTGTATCTTTGACTACCGAGTTTGACCGTTGACCAATAGTCAAAACTCTATAGAAACAGTTACAGATCTGAATTTGATATTTATAACTTTTTCCGGTTTGACCAGTCAACTTCCGAATTTGCTTTTATTCAACTCATTCTTTCGAGTCTTGCAAATAAGCATATTAAGCTAGGATTTTGTACTAATGTTACCATGATTTTACGATAAAATCGTAAGCAATCCAATTTCGGATTGCATAAAACACAACGAAATTAGCTCAAATAAGCACAAACAAGCTGATTTGACAGATTAATGTTTGTTCTTTTGACCATAATAAGCGTTTTGACTCAAAATAAGCTCACGAAATAAGCGAAATAACAGAATAGACACAAAAAAAAACAGATAAAACACAACAGATAATCAGGACCGAATAAGTCGGAAATAAGCTGAAAATAACTCTCAAAATAAGCAGCTGGAATAAGTGTCGGTAAGTGACGGGATAAGCTCTCTAAACAACACTAAATCGTTCCTGCTACTCTGATACCACTTTTTAGGTCTTGTATTTAGGATCAATAAGCAATAGAGTGTGTGTTTAGGTGTTTTGTGTATGTTTATTCTAGAGAGAGAAATATAGAAAGTAGAGAGAGAAAGAGGAAGGAGGAGGATTAGAGAAAAGATTAGAATGAGATTAAAAGACCACCTCACTAATGAGATAGGAAGGGGTATTTATACCCAAATACAAGGAAGAGCAAGGAGCTCTTGTTTCTTAGCTTTTTGGCTATTTGTTGGGTCTCGTGACTTTATTTAAGTCACGAGCCTATCACCTAATCTATTACACAATATTATTTATCTATTTATTACAAGACATTTATCTCAATAAGATCGCCACTTTTATCATTCCTAACAATAGCCCCCACTGTGAATGTGAATAGACTAGTCCTAGAATGAGAAGAAAGGATAAGACTTCACCAGGAAAAGGAAATAGAGTTTGACCGATGGAGAAGCAAGAACTTTAAAATGAGCATCCCGCTCTCGCAAAAGTTAAAGGAGAAATGGATGATGAAGTAGAAGTCACGTAAGGACGTGTGAATTCGAGTCTAGCTACAAGACTCGTAAATAAATAAAAGCGCTTTTTGGGAGGCAACCCAATATTTACTTTTCTCGCATATTAGGAGTGTCGTGTGTTTTAATTCTTTATAGTTTGTTTTATCATGTTTGAATAAGTTTATAATCATGCTTTGTTTGTTTGTAACTTCGTTTTATTTGCAATCAAAGGTATTTTACAACAAAATAAGTGTAGGGGAATTATCCAATTTTTAGAACCAAATTCAAACATTTGAAATAAATTATTTAGATTAATTCGTGTCAGTTTCGATTCATATGATTGAATTATTAATTCTCAGGCTTTTATGCAGCATTTTATACAGGAAAATAACATATAATAATGAGTGTAGGAAATTTTTCATCAAAAACGAAAAATGAGTTTTCACAGAGTGTGGAGACGGCGTCACGATTTACACACTACGCCGTCACCACGACACTTGTAACGGGGTCAGGATATTCCTGACGGCGTCAAACGCCCAGTTACAGGAAAACTCGAAAATTTTAAGTATTTTTAAAAATAAAACTTGTACAACACTTAAGAAAGTTGTAATTCTTTTATAAACTTGCAAAACCCTGAGTTTAACAATTCTCTCATCCTATCTTTATTGCTTTATAGAGTCAACCCTAATTTTACACTATATATTATTATATCGCACATTTTATGCTTGGTGTAGTTGTCTTTGTTTTTTATTACAGGTTATATTTGATGAGAAGAAGCTTGGAAGTTCTTAGAAAGTTTCATTGGATGATTCTTGGAGGACGATTTAACCAGTTATCGCATGTTTCTTCTCCATTATTGAGCAAACCAGGGGAGTACTAGTTTCTTTTACTTGTTTTCTTTTCCCTTTATTCGTTTTTACGGGTACCTTTATAGAACATTAGGAACAATGTTCAACTTAAGTGTAGGGGGAAAATAAGCCTTAGAAACTATTCCTTCATTTGCCATTTGCTTTGTCCTTGAAATGATGGGCAATATATCGAAACATAGCATAAAAAGGTAATTTTGACCCAAATTAAAAAAAAATTATGACACATACCGACGAAAACCGAGTATTATTAGCGTCTCATAGATAGGAATGTATATGACTAGCATAAAAACCCTTAGAATTCCACCATAAAAATGTGAGGTTTGCCTTTAGATCTTTAGGAATTCGGGTATCTATTATTGATACCCAAGATAGTTTATATCTTTAACCTTCTCGAGTTCAGGAGTGTGCAGTCATATGTATCTATTTCGTCGTTACGGATGTGTACGCGTGGTCTTTGACACCTTTTCTGGAGCATTAAGATCGGTATTAAATTATATGAGTGTACTGGTAGTATATTAAATTCTAGAACTTGTTATTGTGATGCATCTCGATACTGCATAGTGAGTATTAGGATTTGCTTGATAAGAGGCATTAGGATTAACCTATGTTTTTAACCTGTAATTGTTATGATGGCCACACCGATCATATAACTATCCCACACATTTGCCATGCACTCATTTTTAGTGTATGATACCCCTAGTACAACCCTCCAAGCCTATCATTTTTCACGGTTCTCATAATTTTCTGGCTAAGCCAGACTATTAATGAAGAGCACTGTTAACCTTTAAACCAATCGTTACACCCAAATCGCCTTAGCCTACCTTGTATGTACTCACTTTTAGTACATTATTGTGTTTAACCTAAGTTCATTATTTGAGTACACAGTTGCTAAGTCCTTATCCTTGTAAATACTGTTTTTGGACGATTGGGATTCATGGTAGTATTTATTTTGTGAAAGAATGGGGAATAAGTTAAGTTAATACCCCCATATGTTTGTTAGATGATCTCCATGTTATTTTGATCCACCTTAAATCGGGTCATTAGTTAGATTGTAAATATCGAGTATGTAAAAGCTCAAGTGTAGGGGTACGTGTTATAAACCTCATGTTGTGAAGTATTATGTTATTCAAAAAAATAGAAAAATAGAAAAGAAAAAGAAAAGAGATTGATGTAGAGTTGTGTAGAGTTTGTATATCTTCGTCCGAGTTCTTGGCTTAGCAACCAAACCAGCGTGTATTCGTGTAAATAATTAGCTAACCCTTCCACTCCAAATTCACCCAAAGCCACCCAAATGTATCCCATCCATTTTCATTTCCATTATATGTTATCTTACACCTACACCCCACAACCCTTTAAAAGACCTCTTAGATAGTAATGAATAATGCTTGCGCCTAGCGGTGAAGGTTTGATCCTTTACCAAGCCTATGGTAATTTATAATCTATGACAGGTAATGAGTGTTTATTTTCGGTTTCCCCATAGTTGTTTTAATTTATCATACACCCGAAAGAAAGATAGAATCCCAAACACTTATGTGAGGTGCTAGTGTATGCTTTTCGTGCTTTTAATTACGAGGTCTATAAGGTTGTGTTGTAAAATACTTTTAAAGAGTAGGTTAAATGACCCTAATATTGCTATTGTCTAGGTAGAAAAGCCCATTTGCTTGAGGACAAGCATATACACAGTGTAGGGTATATGATGAGGTGTCATTTTGTATACACTATTTTAGGGTCATATAACCCCTTAAATCATGCAAATATGCCCAGATTATGTGCTTAATCATGATGAGATTACGGACCTACGCCAAATCCTTGAAGAAGTATTGCTTACAGGGTGTGGAGACGGTGTCACAGGAATAAAGTGACGCCATCGAGATCCATCTAGTGACGACGCCAAAGATTTGGCGACGGCGTCAAGACGTGGCCGACTTAATGAGGATCTAGAATCATCAGTAGGACGGCATCTATGATTACAATGCTGACACTGTCGCATCAATATCTCTAGATATACTATAAAACGATTTTAGGGTTTTTAAGTGTGTAACTTTGTATAACTTTAGGGAGACGAACCCTAGCTCTTGTAGCGATGGGAGCATAGCTTGAAGCTCCCACGTGCCATACCAGAGACGTACCCGACAGAGCACTGATGATGCCGGCACCTCAGCACCCCAGCAGACCCAGGACCAGCCTGATCCTTGGTCTTCCTATCCTTTGGTCCCTATGTATCTATCTTTTTGTGGACATGTTCTATCATTATCTTGTTTGTATTATGATGTATTCGGATTTGACACTTATTATTATTCAGACATCGTATATACTATGATATAACTGTTTGGTTCACTCTTGAAAGGTAGGATTAATGAAGTCTAGCAGTAAGTTCAGTAAACGTTCGTAAAGACATAACAAAGATTTAATTACTCATGAACTTACGGATGGAGACGATGTAATGATCAAGATGATGATAATGCAACATGAAGCTGGAAACAATTCTAAGTTAAAGACTTTTCTGAAAACAAAGTGCTTACTGGGAGACAACCCAGAATGTATTTTCAATTTTGTTATTGAGCCTATCTTCCCAGACTGTTGATATAGCGTATCCAATTTCAATGGATATGGCGTATTGACTATCTGGACGTTATCCATTTTATTTTTTCTGCACTTTTAAAAACTTTAATGTCAAACTTGTCGATACGGCTTATTCGTTAAACGAATACAGCGTATTCGACCTCTGACCCGTACTTAGGATTTTTAATACAGATTTCAATACGGCGTATCCTGAAACATGGATACGGCGTATCGACTTCCTGTACAGATTCAGTTTTCGTTTTTAGTTTTTACTTTCTAACCAACGATTATCCGGAGATAGAATTGCACTTGTTTTTTGAGCATTAATGCAGGAACCTTCTGAATGAGATGAAGAATTTGATGTGCTTATTTCTAGAATCTATGTGTGTTGTAGTCATGCTGGTATTCAGACACATTTACAACACACATTCTTGCTCATATACGCAACATAGAGGATCATACCGAGCAAATCTCAAGGGAGTTTTCTGTTAAATTCTTTAATTTCCTGTTTTTCATGTTATATTTATACAACGAGGTCGTTGTATATCTCAAGTG
The DNA here is from genome assembly GCA_026074375.1 of Tanacetum coccineum. Taxonomy (NCBI): domain Eukaryota; kingdom Viridiplantae; phylum Streptophyta; class Magnoliopsida; order Asterales; family Asteraceae; genus Tanacetum; species Tanacetum coccineum. Next base: position 6,216 of record BQNB010052714.1, on the reverse strand, counting down.
GGGGAGGAGAATTAGAACATTAGTTGTCCTTATTTTTACAAATAATATGACTAATTTATACTCAAATTAAAAAAAGTTTAGCATATTTTTGTGAAATTATTAGTTACATGACCCACACACATAACCCTAGTTTCCAATTGTGAGGATTTAGCCTTATCCGTTTCCTAATTTTTACCCCAAATTCACAAAAAAAATATGAGTGTGCCAGTGACTGTAGTAAACTTTAGAACTGAGCTTGGTATACTACTCGAGACCACAATAATAAGCACTATTTTTAATAGATGAAGTGACCTTTCTAAACTGGTAAATTTCTAGGATTACACCAAAAGCCTATATATATTATGATATTAACTAACCACATCGGTTATTTAACCCCCGTATAAACCCTTTTGTTTACTCTCATTTTTAGGGTAAGATACCCCTAGAAAAACCTGCCGAGCCATTCCTTTCATTTTCTTACACCACCAAATATTTATTACATTACACCTTTACACCTTAGCCTACCCTGTAGATTAAGTCCTTAATCGGTTGCTAGTTGCTTTTATGTAAAGTATTGTATTTCCTGTGTTCATGTGCGCATTTTCTATCTTTAGTTAGGTCGGGAAATTACACAATGCAATGGGATGTGAAAGTAGTAGTTTTTATTTTTTTTGTATTTTCTACTTTCACTAGTATGATCGGAAATAGAATCCCGATTTATCGTATACGTGAAGTGGTGAAATTTTACACCCAATTTTCTTTCTAGCAGTTGTTTAAACTTAACCGATTTTATTATTTTGAGATAATCGGTTCGTCTAAACTTAACCGATTTTATTATTTATACTGATCAATTATTTGTTGGTACGTGTTATAAACTAACGATGTAAAGTTATGTTGTATATTATTTCTAGTTGGTCGCAATATAAAGCAACTAAGTATATTTTTTTATCAAGTGGTAGATATCGCCACTATTGTTGTATATTATATTATGGATGATTGGGAGTTGGCCATTATGGGAACGCCAACTATGATTTGTTTTTATTGATCAATGGTCAAGACATATATGAGTCTAATTCGTATCTATCCAAAGCGTGAGTTTTCGTGTTAAAGCGTGAGTTAGTCTATGATTTTGTGTCTTTTTCATGGGCATGGTCGGGAAAGTAGCTAGCAATATTTTTTCTTAATTGTTTGGACTTAATCTATTTGTTTTGTTCTTTTTATTTACACCAATTATATGTTTCTCATTCCTAATCCCTAACCTTTAGTTTGCTCGAATAAGGGAGTGAGCAATCATATGTGTCTCATTCATGGATTTGAATGTGTATGTATGGTTTTGTCGCTCTTGTTTGTGTATTACTGTTGGTAAAGGATTACTTATTCCATACTCTATATTGTTCTTCATCCTAATTTTTGGTTTACTCGAATGAGGGAGTGAGCAATCACATATGTCTCATTCATAGATTTGATTGTGTATGTGTGGTTTTGTCGCCCTTGTTGGTTTATTACTATTGGTAAAGATTTCTAGTCTTATTCTTTAGCTTATTCGAGTTAAGGAGTGAGCAATCACAAGTATCGCGGTCATGGATTTGGGCGTGCATTTGTGGTTTTGTCGCCTTTTCTGGAATATTGGTATCGATAGAGATTAGAAATAATGATCAACTCTTAAAGCTTAACCTAATTTACCTTTTTGGTCTTGTTACTCCTAAGCTTTAGTGGTGGAGATACGTATCCTTGCCAAGCTTATGATAGAATACTCGTCACGACTGAGCAATTAAGCGAATTACCAAAATGTTACCACATAGATTAGTTGAGTGATTTCATTTTCCTTTTCGTAAGGTGTTTGGTTGTGTGCTAGTAATAAAACAAAAAAATTCTTAAAGGAAAAATCTTAAACCTTGGTTTGGGATACATTTTCATAAGTTTTCTAAAGTCTACTTGATGACAAGTAGGATTCAAGTGGGGGGATATTTGATGACATCAAATAACGTCTATTTTATATCATCATTCATCCCAGCTAAATTGCTCGTTTTACATTATTTATGCTGAATTGGTACTTAATTAATTATATTTGTGATTTGCAGTAATTATCGAGCAAAGAGTGAAAGTTAATCAAAAGGCACGCATTTTGGAGCTTAAACGAAGAGATCGTGAAGAGCACTGTTCTGACAACCTATACGCCGTATCCATCATAGAAGATACGATGTATCCATGCCCTAAACTTCACTCAACATCCACGAAGACAAGATCTGTATGCCGTATCCAGATGAATCCATACGTCGTATTCAAGTACAAGTCATGAAATATTCTGGAATATAATAATCATGGAGACCACGCCAAGAAACCCCAATACGCCGTATTGAACCCTTTCAATACGACGTATCGACTAAATTCCAGGCCTTATAAATACCAAACACTAATACGAGTTTTAGGAGGAGAAAAAAAGAGAGAGAGGCATTAACCAACAAGTTCGATTTTCAGAAAAGAAAAGAAGCCAAGAAGGTCCTGCAAAGCACTTCAATTCATAGGAAAACCCTTGTAATTTCTATACTCTATACGCGTTCGGTTTTTAGTATCGTTCGATTTAATTATCGTTTAGTTTACTTTAATCGTTCATCTATGACATTGTATAGTTACAATGGCTATTGGATAATACCTTTAGGTATTAGCCATGTTTATGATAATTTAATGTTTTGTTTGTTTATTTAGATTGTATGCGTATTCGTTGCCTGTTGATTATGTTTATCAATTTATACTCGTTTATGTACTTAAGTATGTGACCTGTCATTCAACTGGATCTAGGAATACAAATAGAGCGTTAGCTAGAGTCCGAGATGGCTTATACATCAATTTTATATATCTAGAGTAATAGGATCATAAATATTGTCATGTCTTTACATTTGGTTTAGTGAATAGTTAGACTAGCAGGTTACCTAGGATTACGTTCTGATTCCTCGGGTAAAGATCTAGACCGTGGACTACTAGTATATAAAAAGCCATTAAGCAGTAACTTAGTAAAGTCTCGTTGAGCTAGGATTCGAAGATCACCATTATTGTCTCCTAAGATAGATGATAATCAACAATGAATGCTTTATACGGATGTGTTTAATTGTGACAGAATTGGCGCATCTAGGGTTTAGGAAGAAGTACCGTCTAAACTTAAGAATGATATGTCACCAATGAGATAAGACAATCATTGCACTTATAAACAAAATCTGCGTTTTATTACATTAAATATGGTTAATACGTTTTTCTTACATTAGGCTTGACCACTTCTTTATCTTCTGTCTATCAGCTTGTGTGTGTTAATCGCCCTCATCTTAGTTTAGGTAAACCAAAACTCGTGCCAGTGATAGATTTAACATAGGATTAATTTGGTTTAACTTAGATAACTAAAATACTGATAGATTTAAGTGTTAACACTCGCTCTTAGTGATCGACACTCTACTTACCAACGAACCTACAACTAACCGGGTACACTGCCCATTAGTGTTTGTTAATAGGTAAAGTCGATAAAATGTAAATAGTAAAACTTGAATAAATATAACCTACACACGACAAAACACATCAAGTTGAAACTAATGTGCCCATCTAGTATGCCAATTATGCGTAGCTCATTCGATAATAGATGGAGACATCTTTGCCACATAACAAACATAAGAGCACGCAAAACGATCCAACAAACAAAGAACGAAAAGAACAGAAAACATACTACGAAACGAACTCAATCAAAAACAACCTAAGATGCTATAGGAATACGAAGTATCCCACCATGACGCCAACTGAATTAACTCCCATGAACGAAACCGAACACCCGAGGCATCATACCAAAAAGCGATCTAACCGGCATCCTTTGTTTGTCTCGATAAGGCATTATGAAGAAGAATAAGCTTCTTTAACCGTTGTACATAATAAACTCCAATTACCAAATCAAATATCCTAAGGGAAATAATCTTTCCAACGAACGTAGTTGCGCGAAGAGAGAACAACCCGTGTATTATTTCCATTGGGGTCTCAATACTCCATCGTTAAATCAGAATCTATCTCGTCACAGTTAGAGGACCAATAAAATCAATCCACCAAGAACCAGACTCAGCAGCAATATTTAAATCATTACCCGGGGGTGTAGATGGATCTCAGCACCAACTAATGTGCCATCTAGTAATGTCCAAATATGCTTAGCTACATTCGATAATAGATGGAGAAAATCTTTGCCACATAACAAAACATAAAGGAAATGGTTTCACTTTCAGTTTTTTGGAGGACTCATAACCACAATCATTGAGTGAGATCTGGTATGTCTCTCACATTATGATTAGCTGGCGAATTGTAAACTAGATCAGGTACCCGAATATAACTTTTTTTTAAATGCAGTATATATTATACTACATAAAATAAAAATAGCAAGATGCTAAGAGTTACAACAATCTAACCGACACTTTCGACTAACCAAATAACCATAAATAAACTAGCAAGATGGTTAAGGTTTACTTATCGACACAATAATTAAATTAATTAAGTTATATTTATGAACGAAAAGAAGTGTGAGCATTCTCACCATAGACCACGGTTACAACATGCAACATTACCAAAACTTTATGGGCTAAAGCTAAATATGTCAACAAAAAACCAACAAATGAAAATGAAGGAATAGAATTCACGTTATCATCATAAAACATAATCCCATGGCTACAGCTTCTCTTCTATCTCTTAGCCTCCCAAAACCAACCATCATCATACCAAAATCATCAGCATCAACCATCACTCCAACCGTTACGATCACCGAGCCACTGGAACAAAAATTTGGACGTAAAGGCATTAAGTTCACCGAGTACGAAGGTGGCAAACTGCTGAACTAAGTGTTAGAAATGGTAGTTCAGTTAAAATTCAGCTGAATAATGCTCATGTTACGTCGTATAAGCCTAAAGTGTATTGGAAAGATGATGGTTGTGAGGAGGTTTTGTTTACGACTAACACGGGTGATAAAGGTGGTATTGGGCTAGTGATTGATAGTGTGATGGATGATACGAAAGGTAAGAGTGTAGCTAAAGGCATTGATTTGTCCCAATGGGTTGTGAAAGATGCTGATTCGGACTCGATTGATGCTGTTCAGGTACTGTTGGATTAGTTAGCTTAGCAAATCGATACGGGTCATTAGTAAAATTATACGGGTCAAATGAGCTAAAGAAATGCTCATAACATTCTAAAGTGATTTCTTTTTAGATCAAATTAGTATTTTGATGACATAATGTGTAGGTTGTTTTGTATGCCAATAAGATTTAAAGGTTATTTTAGCAATGGTAAACGGATCAAAATGGGTAATTTTAGGTACTCGGGTCGGACTAGTTTAACATGCCAACACTTTATTGTTTAGTTTTTCAGGCTCATAAGTAGTTAATGAATCAAATGTGATGAGCTATTGAATAGCACATTTCTTACAAATAACCCGAGTTTTAATATTTCTTTTGAACCGTTCGAAATGTTTGAACTTTGAATATATATTTGGCGACTTTTCAAAATTTGACTCGTACCCATTCAACATGTTTTGACATATTATCAAGGCCTTACAATTAAATTGACTAATCTGGTATCGTAATCTTAGAAAAGAAAAAAA
>BQNB010052713.1:0-40353 GCA_026074375.1 Tanacetum coccineum | reverse complement strand
CATATCAGATGCTCCGGTTCCTGAATCTCGGCCCACCGATACAAGGCCCTCATCTTCGAGTCCATGTGGGCTGTGCCCCGTTCCAACAACTGCTGCTGAACCAATCCATGAGCCTGACTCAACGCCTTCATCACCATATTCATCTGAAGACGACAACCCACCAACCGACAGTGATGATGTCTCTTCTCATGGTGCACCTCCGGCCACTGCTCCTACCGAGCCTTCGTCCGTTCACCAGATGAAGACTCGTTCTAAATCAGGAATTTTCAAGACAAAGCACTCTCCGGATTTTGTATCTCTTACATCTCATGCTTTACATGCTGCTCTTTTTTCTCTTGTTCAGCCAAAGGGATTCAAATCCGCAGCTAAACATCCTCAATGGATGGCTGCTATGCATGATGAAATGGAGGCTTTAAAACAAAATTGTACTTGGACCCTTGTACCACGTCCATCTGCTTCTAATATTGTTGGTTCCAAATGGGTTTATCGAATCAAATATCATGCTGATGGCTCGGTTGAAAGGTTTAAAGCACGTGTGGTGGCTCAGGGTTTTACTCAAATTCCGGGTCTCGATTATTCCCACACGTTCAGTCCAGTTGTTAAAGCTTCTACTGTGAGAATTGTTCTATCTTTGGCTGTACTCCATCGTTGGCGTCTACATCAGTTAGATGTCAAAAATGCGTTTTTACATGGACACCTTAATGAGACTGTTTACATGGAGCAACCACCAGGGTTCATTGATCCGCAATTTCCAAATCATGTATGCAAATTATCCAAGGCACTTTACGGTTTAAAGCAAGCTCCACGAGCTTGGTTTCATCGACTAAGTTCTTTTTTACTTGCTCATGGTTTTGTTTGTAGTCGAGCCGACACTTCCTTATTTGTTTTCACTAAAGACTCTTGCATCATGTATTTGCTCGTGTATGTTGATGACTTAATCCTCACTGGCAACAATGAATCCTTGCTCACCTCATTTACCACTCGTCTTAATCAGGAGTTTGCCATAAAAGACCTTGGTGACCTTAGCTATTTTCTTGGCCTTGAAGTAAGTTACACTAACGATGGGCTTTTCCTTAGTCAAGCCAAATATGCCACAGATGTTCTTACTCGGGCTGCATTGCTGGATTCAAAACCCGTGTCTACTCCCTTGGCTGCTAATGAAGTGTTTGTGACAGGTGGATCTCTTTTCGCTAATCCTACTCTTTATCGATCTCTAGTGGGAGCTTTGCAATACCTCACCATCACTAGGCCTGATTTATCTTATGCGGTAAATCAAGCTAGTCAGTTCCTTCATGCTCCAACCGATGCTCATTTTCAATCTGTCAAACGCATTCTACGATATGTCAAGGGTACAATCACATATGGTCTCATTTTTCGGCGACCACATTCCAACTCTATCTTGGGCTACTCGGATGCTGATTGGGCTCGCTGTATCGAAACTCGTCGGTCCACTTATGGATATTCCATATTTCTCGGAGGCAACTTAGTATCTTGGAGTGCCAAGAAACAACCAACTGTTTCTCGATCTAGTTGCGAATCAGAATATCGTGCCATGGCAAACACCGCTGCAGAGATCATTTGGATTACACATTTGCTTCGAGAACTTCATGCTCTACCACCGGATCGACCGACACTTTTGTGTGACAATAAAAGTGCTTTGTTTATGTCTCAAAATCCAGTTTCTCACAAACGTGCCAAACACATCGATCTGGATTATCACTTCGTTCGAGAACTTGTTGCATCAGGTAAGCTCTATACCAAGTTCATACCAACGAAGCTTCAAGTGGCAGACATTTTTACGAAGAGTCTTCCGCGCCCTCAATTTGAGTATTTTCGGTCTCTGCTACGCCTTGGTCCACCACCTATTCGCTTGAGGGGGGATATTAGATAATATTGACTAAATATATTTGTACTTATCACTCCACAATTATAGGAGTTGATATACTCTATCACTCCACAATTATAGGAGTTGATTATCTTGTATTCTTGTCATTATAAATATAGATACATCACACCATTAGATGTGTGGTTAATTCAATATTCATTATAATATTTACGGGAACCTCATGAATTTTTGCCGCATTAGGTAAATTTTTATCAAAAATCGGATTTTTTTTTAAATTAACATGGTCTAAAAATTTAAAATTTTTGTGTTACACTTTTTGTTTAGTTAGTACTGTATTATCGTAAAATAATGTGTGAATCTGGTCACTTAGAGACCTGAGCCCGCCGCTGACTATATATGTAGTTGCTACGACGTGTAGTTGTCACTAATTTCAGTGTCAACGCGGGTATGTTCCGGTGTTTTCCTAGGTCGCTCTAGTAGGTTGTCGTTGTTCTTTCTGTTTAGCTTCTTGCTAGTTTATTATTAATATAGTTTTGACGAAAGGAAGTCTTCATTTGATGTATTTATCCAAACTACTACATTGGTAATACGGAGTATAGTAACCGTCTTTGTTTTGAAAAAAATACCGTGAAACGACAGTCTGTCTCAAGAGATCAATGTGTTATCACATTCGTGATCGAACCTCATCTTTTACGATAATTCGATCTCTAGTCTCTTTATATCTAGCTTCTTGCTAATTGTTTGAAACAAGCAGGATTACCCACGCGCTGCTGCGGGACGTTAATTTTTCACGCGTTGTTGCTGGGCGTAATTTTTTTTTTGTGCGGGTTAATAGTTTGTTTTTTTTGGGGAGTTAATTTTTTTATTTTTATTTTTAATTTTTATTTTTGAGTTATTTTTTCGGTCTCATGTTTAATAGTTTGTTGTTTTTTTATATGGGCTTATGTGTTGCGTCTCATGTCGCGAATATTTTTAGATCTGAGTAAATCAATACTTTTGTAACTTTTTTCCTATTTTGTGCCGAGCAATATTTTTTTTAATATTATTTTGCGCGGGGTTATTTTTTCGGTCTCATGTTTAATACTTGTGATTTTTTTATATGGGCGTATGTGTTGGACATCATGTCGCGAGCCTTTTTTTGTCTGAAAAAAATATGTACTTTTGTATTTTTTTTTGTGCGGGTTGATTTTTTATGTCTCATGTTATATAGTTTTTTTTATATGGCCTTATGTGTTGGGCCTCATGTCGCGGGTTTTTTTGGCATCATGTCGCAAGTATTTTTTTTATCTGAATAAGTCATTACGTTTGTAATTTTTTTCCTACTTTGTGCGGAGCAATTTATTTTTATTTTTATATTGCCTACTTAAAAAAGAACCAAATGAGCCGGCCCAAATTGGGAGCCCAATGAGCCGGCTACTGTAGCGTGCATTGTAGCACGCATGCCAAAAACAGTTGGGTTTTTTTTATATGGGCGTATGTATTGGACATCATGTCGCGGGCCCTTTTTGTCTGAAAAAAAATATGTATTTTTGTATTATTTTTTTTGTGGGTTTATTTTTTATGTCTCATGTTTGATAGTTTTTTTTATATGGCCTTATGTGTTGGGCCTCATGTCGCGGGGTTTTTTGGCATCATGTCGCAAGTACTTTTTTATCTGAATAAGTCAGTACGTTTGTAATTTTTTTTCTACTTTGTGCGGAGCAATTTTTTTTTATATTGCCTACTTAAAAAAAAACTAAATGGGCTGACCCAAATTGGGAGCCCAATGGGCCGGCTACTGTAGCGTGCACTGTAGCACGCATGCCAAAAACGACGCCGTATTCAACGGCCTATAGTATATAGGTATAATATTAATGGCCTTCCAAAACTAAGTAAGCAAAAGAATGAAACACCATAATGAGTTTACACCATTTTTATACTTCTTTTCACACAAAAGACCAAAACTTTGCATTAAGTAGTGATTGTGATGTGGCCCTAGGAATGGTGTAGTAGTGGTTCACAACCTGTTTGTGTTGCAAATTATTTAAAGGGTCCCAAATCCAACTAAGCTTCATTCATTACATACCTCCTAGAGACCATACTATCACATCTTCATTAAAAATTATGCTTGACTTAAGATCGCTGTGTGTGGTTGTGTCATAAGTGTGGTAATTTCCGCAGAGTTTGGATACATGATCTATGAGGTGGGTGATGATCAAGATGGAGAAGCAGGGTACGTGCATTACTAACTCATCATGGAAGTAACCTAGCCCTAACCTTAGGTTGGGACAAAAGTTCATGCACGCGTGTGGTTAGCAAAAAAGAAAACAATGCTAATCACACCGGCACAAATGAGTTAGTGGTTCATGTACCCGTCTTCACCATCATGACCACCTAAACCTTGACGTCGAAGCTAGATACCATAGTTTCAAGTTTCAACCGAATCTGGAAGCCATATCTATGTAAGTCTCGCTGCAAGCAAATCTACTGAATTTATGCATTTTTATTCAAGGTTCATGCAAACATTAAGAACAAATTTTTTGTGGTACTTAGTATAGTTCAGTATATATAATCCACGTCTATAAGTATGCAACATAAATTATACAAAAACCGTTTTCATTTATAGTTGTAAATATAGATGATTTATCATAAAGATGAATAGAAGGATCAAAACTCGTGGATTAGTCCACCAGAAAGATCGAAAACCATGGTTTAAAAAAAATTAATACATGCCATCCAAGGTTTTTACCAATCAATGTAACATGTTTATCATTTATTACCAAAATATGTGAACTCTTGCACTGAATAATAAGAAATTAAAGGTATGCATGGTTCATTAGAATGTAAAAATGATAAGTATATGTTGTACAAAATGTTATCAATATATGCATATATGATTTGGATCGAAAACTACATCAACTCTAGCGTCTCGCTTTTAGATGGAGCAAAACCATCCGGATCAAAGTAAACACTGTGTCATGGATCGACCATCGATCGCATAGGAGAGATTACCAAAAAGGATGAATCTAGATGCGGTTGGAATTAACCTAGCTAGGTTCTACATGATGGCTGTTATATATGTGATGCCATACTTCCAAAAGCATATATGGACCTTGTAGTATCAGGCAATAGATTATAAGGCCCGAGCCCGTTTGTGGGTTCATGTCCAATAGGGTTTTCTATGCATTGTAATCTATAAATATTCAATCAATAAACATGATGTCCAACCAGGTTTTCAACAAATCTTAAGGACATCTTGAACAAATCTTGGTTAGCTTACAACTTATGGAAAATCAGTTATACAAGTGGCTTGCTAGGTAACGATGTTAAGTTATTCATATTTGTATAGATCTCGGCACTCGATCGAGTAGATGACTATATTGTTACAACATATATAAACTGTTATTATGCAACATCTTGCTACAAGCTAATACACATTTCCATTAAAGAAAAATGAATGGTAGATGACTACATTGACGATTGGCATCAAAGGACGAATTTCTTAATCCAAGAAATAATGAGATGCTGATGTGATTGTGATGCAGTGTTTAACTTTGTATTGCACCCGAGAGGCTCTAAGTAACAGATCTATCTTTATATGTTTTTTTACGTTTTCATGCAGATTTTTTAAAGCCTTATAGTTCAATAAAATTACTTACTTGTTGGTTGTGATTGTGAATTTCGTACTCGTGCATTCGTTGGTGCTCATAATACTATGAATCTATGATACCCTTGTCAATGAAAAGTTGACAACATCGTTGACTCATAATCATTTGTCTTTATGAAAACGGTTTATTGGGTTTTCAAAATATTCTGATTTACTTGTCAATTCTTGTCCTAACAAGATAAGTGGTGACCACGACCGGAACCTCATTGACAAGGTTAAAAGGACAAGGTCACTTTTTACCTTTTTGTAAACCTATCTCTAATCTTTAAACTTATTGTACCTGAAAGTTCATGATGACGACTTTGGTGTCGTGGCGGTGGTAGTGAACAAGTAGTAAGGATTATAACACTGGCTAATTCGACTGCTTTTAGCTAATTCTATTTCAATCTATATTAGCAACAAGCTAGGGATCTTAAATCTCTCTTCGTTCATTTATGCACAAGATAATAGTACTACCTCCGTCCCACATTAAGTGTCCACTTGACTTTTTCAAAGTCTTTTTTCTTCAACTTTGACCTTAATGATTTCTTCTTACGTTATATGGTACTTGATGCAAGATATATGAATGGATAGAGTTTTGAATATATTTTTCGTTGGTAGAATTTTCGTTCAATATTATATAACACAAACAAAAATATTTATGGTCAAAGTTGATAAAAAAAGACTTAAAAGATTCCATTGTGGACACTTAATATGGGACGGAGGGAGTAATACTTTGCGCGATGTGGTCCTTGCTAAGGTGTAGTGGTTCGCAACCTGTTAGTGTTACCACTTTCTGAAGGTCCCAACCCCCAACCAAGCTTTCTTCGTCACACATAGTCGAACGTGTGGACCCAATGCCTCGTAGTATAACGATATTCATGTAGCATGAGATGCTGGTCAATCAAATAGTTGTGAATTCAAGTCTTTCTCACCTATGTTGTTGATAGTGTGTTAGTTTGTCTTATAAAGTAGAAAACTTTCGGGACAAATGGCACATTGCTTCGAGTTTCCATAAGATTTACGAGATGATCGAACTGGGTGGTGAGCATGATGATCAGGATGGATTCAGGAAGAAGCAAAGCCACACGCATCCAGCAGTTCATATTATGCAAACAAACACCAACACTTTCGATTTTTTGCCACCCATAAAGTGTTCACTAAATGGCAAAAAAAGTTAGTTCGACGTCTTTTGAGGTATCAAAAGTCTCGTAGCTAAAGGTTTTTTGTTCTTTAATGCCAACCACTCTGGGAGTTCATGATTGTTGTGGGGTAGTTATGTAGGAAATTTACATATAATCTATATATGAATTTGAATCGTATGCTCAGATTCTTATATTTTTCTGTTTTATGGAATCTTTAAATGGATAAGACAAATTGACAATTGAAATCTAAAGCACGATAAATCAGTCAGAAACGTTAGAGTACTGTTTAATGTTATGTTCTACAAATAAATCCAGTGTGGTTATAAACACCAACTGATATTCAGTTATTTTCAGCTATTTACCAACCATTGTATTAGTTCGTAAAAGATGCATCGGCTGGGTTTTGGAGAGAAAATATGTTAATAACGATTAGTAAAAATCGTATAGGTTTTGGGGCGATGCCCCTTGATCCTCGCATCTTTGTCATGACGGTATTAAGCTAACTATAACAATTGTACACTTCGCAACTCCTAACTCGTCTTAAGCTAAACCTGTATAAGTCCGTTGGTATCAAGTAAAACACAATCACCTAAAACAGTTGACAACACTAAAATTACCAACAAGTTATGTGCGGCATGCTTGTGTGTATTTGGTCGGTAAATGATCTAAGCACGCTCAAACCGAAAACAACTATGTTTTGATATTTTTATTAAATGATGGATGGCCCAAGCCCGGTTGTGGGCTTTGGGTTCCTTAAGATTTCTAGTAGGTTCATGTAATTGTATTATAAAGAGTGTATCAATAATACAATATCTCCTACAGGGTTTAACATCTAACATGGTATCAGAGGGGCTCCCGAGAGCTACTCGACTGACATGAGCAACCCATCAAATATCCCTATGTCTCTTCTCAAACCCGAAATTATATCAAAAGAGTTGTGCCTATTGCTTTGGCACTCCACTCGTCTGTTCAATGTCAAATTATTATCCATTTAATTAGTATTTTCTTGCCTTACCTTATAGGCCCACATCCATAACTCACACGTCTAACAGTCCTATCAAAAAAAACTTTTGGCGTATTTACCGTCTATTGCTTTGGAAGTACATTATCCAAAAAAAAAAGTTTTGCCGTATTTGTTTTTTTTTTCTTTGTTTGTTTTGCTTTCGCTAGTGCAGTTTGAGATTTGTCTCCGCGTGTTGATGGAATGTTTGGTTTAATGCTTTGACTTTTGTTGCATGTTTATGCTTTACCTGTTGTTGTTTGAAGATTTGTCCCCGTTTGATGTCAGATGTCTTCATCAACAATTTATTAGTGCTTTAATGTTTTTAGTTTTGTGATCCAATCCGAGCTATGAGGTGTCCCATGACTATCCCGACCCTCTCTCTCCAAGATATGTATTTGGTGAGGTTTGAATGTGAGACTTTTCAAGAAGATGACGAGGCTGCAAGTCCATCGAATTTCGCTCTTGTCTCATAGAAGTTCTAGCTCGGCAGTCCACCCAGATATTATTAAAATACGTGCACAAAAAATGGATTTTATTAAAAGTTTAATAATCATGTACATTTAGCTATCTCCTAAAAAAATAAGAGAACACAATCATGGTTTTCAGTACTAAAAAAGTTAGGTCATTGTCATTTCAATCCGTCAAAATGGATGAGAGGGTCATGTGAGGCTAACACATAATTGAAACATAAACGAATATGAAGTGATAAACATAATCAACATGCAACGAAAAGAAAAACAATCGATATAAACAAACCAAAAATTAAATGTTTCCAAGTGTTACAAAGACTTGCTAACTATTCTTTTTGATGTGAATGTATCATGATAATTAATATTGAAAATGATGAAATGTAGTTTGGAGCGGGGACGAAATCATGGGTTGTTTCGGGGATCCCGGGACACTCATGAATATTTATGTCATAGTGTTGATTTTATTAAAAAAAATGGATTTTTCTTAAATACATCCGGTCATTAAAAATTCCAAGTGCAATTGGTCACTTCGTATCCTGGTTCCATCTCTGGTTTAGAGTTAGCGATTCGGCAAAATGTTTTTATAAACCGACCATTTGGAGATCGCGACTTGAAGTGAATTTTCCATGAGATAGAAAGATAAGTAGACATTCGATTAGTTGATGGGGGTGTTGGTATGTCTTTTCAATTCGTTAGAATTTTCTTGTTTAGGGTCCAATCGAATAGTATACGAGTTCTATAGGAGCTCACATAATTTTATGGATAAAAATAATCTATCGAGTGTTCTACTGTTTTATGTGTAGCTGTCAAATATTGTTAGTAACCGTATGAATGCGTTTTGTTTGGCATAATGGGTTGGAGTTGAGCTGGAGCCTGGAGCTGTAGGAGGTTGAAGTTCATATTTTTATAAAGTTGTTTGGCGAATTAGTTGGAGCTGAAGGTTATTAATGTAAAATCACATAAAAATACATTAAATTGACACATATATTTGATGCTATTTGTAACACCCTCAAAATGGGTCGCAGAGGAATAAGGATCCGGGAGCGTTACTTCATAATAACATTGCATAAGACATGAGAGAACGATATCTAAACGTGTCGTTTGAAAATGATACATTGAATTTAATAAATTATTGTTACAAATGCTCAACGGCTAAACTTGTTCTTTCTTGAAAATGCAAAGATTTTTCTACATGACAAATATCCCCAAAATGTGATGCACGTAAATCTTTATAGAAATGACTCCACAATGTAGACCACCAATGTATCCTTGTTTCTTGTACCTTATTAACCTGGGAAAAACATGCTTAAAATGGTCAACATAAAGTTGGTGAATTTATAGGTTTATATATGTATAAATCCGGACCGCAAGATTTTCCCGTGATAAATATCACAAAATGCCATTACGTTTCCCTAAGCTCATGACACTGAAGCTAGACATATATGAATACAATATAAATATTGCCTACATTGCCCATGATGATGTTCAACCCGAAACATCCCAAATTCGACATGCTATAACGTTCGTTCCCGGTGATAGCTAATCACCCGAACGGGGAGGTCAATCCCAAATAGATCTATTTATAACACTCGCGCTTCCAAACCAGAAATTAACAGTTCATGATACCGGGCATATTGGGTTCAAGCTACTTAGGCAAAACGTAATCAATATATAAAATGTCCACTTGCGTCCAATTATAAAACAAAGCATGTTTCTCACCCCAAAACTTGTAAATTATAGAAATCGTAAAAACATGGGGCTATGAACTCACCTCGAGTGGGTGAATCGATATTATAAATCACAACTGAAAATGCGTCACAAATACGCCGAATGCAACCTAAATAATTATAGGTCGTATAAGTACTAAGTACTATGAATAGCTAACACCACATATAATCCTATATAGCTCATCACCATCTATTTGTAATTTAGAAATCATGGTTATAAGGTAAAAACGTTTATAATTATCGTTTTAGTAAATATAGCGTAACTTTCCCGTTTTAAATCCGTTTCGCGCGTTTCTTACGTCCACGTCTTCGTATTAAGATGATATATAAAAATATGACATTTTTATATTTTAAGACCTTCTGATGAACAGTACTTTTACTGTTCATGATGTTTTATAAATTTATTTTTATAAATTTTAAATTGTCGTAAACTCGTAAACGTAATAACTTGTTTGTTTTAATCCCGATTTTAGCGATTCCTTCGAGCACGTCCTCGTAATTAAACGATGTATCAAAATTATTACATTTTATAAATTTGGATCTGCTGATGAATAGTAATTTTTACTGTTCATAGTTTATAAAATTACTTTTATAAACTTTAATTATCGTAAACGTCGTATCTTATTCGTTTTAGCTCCGTTTTTAGTGATTCTTTCGAGCACGTTCTCGTAATTTAATGTTCTATTTATTTATGATGTTTTTCCAAAAATAAAGTCCCTGATGAACAGTAACTTTTTATAAAATTATTTTTATAAAAGTATTAATTATTGTAAACTTGTTATTAACGTATCTCCTTCGTTATAAATCGGTTTTTCGAGTTCTTTATATGCTTACGATCCTTGTAATATGTAGTATTTTTATAAAACATAAAATCAATGCTTAAAAATTCAGACCAAAACAGCCCATGTATATATTGTATATAATTAATGTTATATACTTATTTTATATACTTTTCAACCTCATACATCACCACAAGTTTTCCAATACACTTAATATACTATGGTTTACATATAATAATGTCCATAGGTTCATATTGTGTCCATGAGTCCAAGTTAACAAATCCATAACATTGTTTTTAAATCACACTTTCTTAAGTACACTTTTAATTACAAGTTTATACTTATACATTTTCCACCCAAACCAACATGATACCATACTTATATTTTCATCATTCATTCCATGATATTTACAACCACATAACACATAAATAAGAGCACAAAATCATAATCACAAGTAAAAATATGTTTTACATGTTTAAAAGTATCCTAATGGTGATTTTGCTATATAGAACATATATACACATAAAATGATAAATGTAATATTATAAAGGGTTTTAGGTAACCTTAATGAGATGTAGTATGATAGCAAATAATATCTAAACCCTTGTTTAGATATTAATCCAAAGCTTTCAAAGCTTAGAAACCCTAGTTTTCTTAAAGAAAACTTTCACTTGCAACCACTTGATTAATCCTTGAAATGCTTAATCAAGCCTTTAAATCTCCATGGTATGCCTTAGATATGATGTAGGATCACTTGTAAATGTTGTAATTAAAAATTGTATGGATGGTTTATGGTAAATATTTTGGGACGTGGGTATATAGGCCAAAAAGAGAGAAATGTGTTTGATTTTTACCAAGGAAAAGGATGTGTGTTATTACTTCAAGAGTGTAAGAGTTATAAGTATAATGAGGACTAGTCAATTGAACTATATCAAGACCAAAGTAGAAAGGAGGGGGGGGGGGGGGGGGGGGCGGGCGGTGGGGGTACCAAGGATCAAGCGATGGTGTAAAATTACGGGATGAATCCTTAGTCATGAGCTAGGTATTTACGAGCTAGTTGTACTTTGGTCCTTGGTTATTAATTCATTGTGTCTTTTTGTTCTCTATGATAGCATTATTCCCATGAATTCTAGGAAAGGTGTTTTTACTAGTATTTATCTTGCTTAAATGAAAAGAAAATGCAAGGTATTATTGAACTGAAATTAAGTTGTAGTCTAGTTTAATAAAGTATACCTGCTATCAATTTGTCTTCTTTGTTGGTTATCTATATATGGGACGACATATATGGGCATCATGGATAAAGTTTTACAAAACTTTGATCATTAGAAATAAAACTAGTATTTGTTGATGCGTCGATTAATTGTGGTGGTTTCCGGATTGTCCTAATGTATTTGATCGGAAACGTAACACTGTACGTTTAATCCCCGATAAAAATATAAATGTGCCAAAAGATTATAATGATTCTCAAAAAATTAATTATCTAACACTTGGTTACGTAATTACTTAATTAGGTGTTGGACGCCGTTTCGTGAATGTTTATATTTAACTTACGCGGATTTAACCTAATGACGTTTCGAAATAAAAGCTGAACGCGTAAATGTCCAAAATAAATAGTTGTATGTCGAAAGTCGTAAAAGATGTGAAAATGGGGTTGTCACACTATTGCGTGTATTTACATTGTCGATAAGAAGTGTACTCAAATCTGATGCTTATTGTAACCACTATTATAAAAATTAGACGTCTATGGATATCATTTTACAAGAAACACATAGCAGTCAATAAGTTGCGATAAATGTGGTATGAATCATAAAAGGCCACTTTTTCCATCTTATATGGCATAATATTTTGATAATGGCTTTTATTTTTATATAATATTTTTATGTACATGATATCGAAAAATGTAATGCCAAACACCCCTACTACAGCAAACTTATAATACAGTACATAAGTTGCTTATTAAAGGCATACTATATAAAGTAGGCACGATCACTATTATATAAAGTAGGAACGATCGGATCTACTACCTCTCTTGTGTAATAATCGTTATAACCCTTGTAATTGAGATCTTTCATCTGATGATTGATTTCATAACGAGCGTGTTAGACGATTGAGTTACCTTGGGATCATAGGGATTAGATTTGTTTCACTCTCTTTCTCTTAGATTTTCCATTTCCGTTTTCTTTTCTATCTACTCCGGTTCGCACATGGGTGCTCATTATCAGAACTCCCTTCAATCCAAAGCTGATCAAACCGTGAGGATTTCCAAATCCGTTTTTGTTTCCAATTTTCCAGAAGGATGCACCGCAAAAGACCTATGGAAGGTATGTAATGACTATGGTACTGTGGTGGATGTTTTCATTCCGAATAAGAAATCCAAGGTGGGGAAACGGTTTGCCTTTGTCAGGTTCATTAAGGTAACCAATTTGGATCGTTTGATTGAGAATCTTAATACTATTTGGATTGGCCGATTTCACCTTTTTGTAAATCCGGTTCGCTTCGAGAGGCCTAAAACCCTAACCTTTCATCTAATAAATATGCGGCTGCGGCTTCTAGCTACCCACGGGGGGTAGATCAGGCTAAAGGTCAGGTTCAATCTGGGTCTTATGTGAATGTAGTAAATGGGCCTTCTCCTGTGGTTGTCCATGGTCCTTCCATTTCCTCCGCATCAGCCTTGGTTCTTGACGATTCTTGTGTTGTTGAACGCGACCTGTCGAATCATGTTATGGGTAAAGTAAAAGACGTCAGTTCTATTTCCAATTTACGGACACTCATTACGGAAGAAGGATTCTCTGTTGTTAACTTGGTGTATCTTGGAGGTATGTGGGTGATGATCGAATGTGATAATGTGGAAACTAAGGCGAATATGATACAACACACAGGAGTCAAATCATGGT
This sequence comes from Tanacetum coccineum, assembly GCA_026074375.1. Lineage (NCBI taxonomy): Eukaryota > Viridiplantae > Streptophyta > Magnoliopsida > Asterales > Asteraceae > Tanacetum > Tanacetum coccineum. The sequence goes on along the minus strand of BQNB010052713.1, from coordinate 26,864 downwards.
TCCATGTTATTCAAAATGTTGTCCACGATTTCGTTAGTGACGAGCGTATCGTTTGGGTGGATATTGAAGGGATTCCGTTGAATATTTGGTCTCGTGAAACATTTACGAGAATCGGTAAAAAGTGGGGAGAGGCGTTGGATATTGAAGATAATGTTGACTCCTCTTTTGGGCGTAAACGTCTATGCATCAAGACTAATCAACCATTATCAATATTGGAATCCTTTAAGGTTGTATTTAAAGGTAAGGTGTATATGGTTCGAGCAAAGGAACTATTTACATGGAGTCCTATTTTCGTGGGTCAAAAGGAGGTGGAGTACACTTCGGATGATGATTCTGATGTTGGGTCAAAAAAAGTACCAGATCGTTCGCAGTTTTGTGAGGAGGGTTCTGGCGATGATAGCGTGAGTGACGTTGAGGAAGTTTCAGAAACCATTTTTGGAGATAATTCGTCTATTCCTATCAACCACATGGACGAGTCGGAGAAGCAACAGTCCGAGGATCCTTTCGATATTTATAGGCTGTTGAGGAAACAACCAGGAGGTGATTCACACGAGGTAAGCTCTTCTTTGTCTCATCCACCGGGCTTTACTCCGGATGTATCGGTAATCCGAAATGAAAATGGTCAATCAGCAAAGGAGGTTCCGGTTGTGGTTAATGCTAAAGTTATGAATAACTCTCAAGATGTTTCTAAGGAGGCTAGTTGTGATAATGTGGACCCGAATGTTGTGAAAAATGGAGGGTCCGTATTGGGAGTTATGGAGGATATGATCCGGGTGGGGAAAGCTATGGGTTACTCAATGGATGGTTGCGTGAAAGATTTAGAGCATATTATAGGGACACAAGGAGTTGGTGACGTTCATAGATGAATATTTTGTCCCTTAATATTCAAGGTCTTGGTCACAAGACGAAAAAGGAGTGGATTAAGGAGTTAACTTCAAAAAATAAGATCAACTTTATGGCAATTCAAGAAACTAAGACACATTGTGTTAACCATATGGATGTTAAATTCATGTGGGGTAATTCTAACTATAATTATGTCTTTAGCGAGGCGGTAGGGAATTCAGGCGGCATTCTCTGTGTGTGGGAGGCGACGGTTTTCAAGAAAGATTATGCTACTATCTCGGATAATTTCGTTGCTATATACGGGACTTGGTTACCTACTAATTCCAAGGTTCTCTTTGTGGCTATTTATGCTCCGCAGCAGGTACCTTGTAAACGTTTTCTTTGGGATTATGTTTCGACCTTGATAGATCGTTGGAATGGAGAGGTGGTTGTCTTGGGAGATTTTAACGAGGTACGGAATATAGATGAAAGGCGTGGGTCCTGTTTCAACCCAACTAGTGCTAAAGTTTTTGACCAGTTTATCTCGGCTTCGGGTCTTGTTGATGTGAAAATGGAGGGGTACGCGTTCACTTGGTCTCATCCTTCGGGGTCTAAAATGAGTAAATTAGACCGGTTCCTTGTTTCTGAAGGCATCTTTTCGATTTTTCTTTCTATCACGGCGGTTTGCATTGATTACCATTTATCGGATCATCGTCCGGTTATTCTTAGTGAGGTTCAGGCGGATTTTGGCCCGATACCCTTTCTGTTCTATCACTCTTGTCTTAGCTTGGAGGGGTTTGATGCAATGGTGGAACAAACGTGGAGGTCTTTTTCTCATAATGATGCTAACAGGATGATTCGTTTTAAAAAAAAGCTTCAGGACCTCAAGGTCAGAATTCGAGGTTGGGTTAAGGATAAGAGATTGAGTGTTTCTGGTGAAAAAGACTCCATTAAGAAAGAGTTAAGTGATATTGATAGTCTTTTGGATTGCGGGGCTGTATCCGATTCTAATTTGTTAAGGCGATCCGAGCTTCATCGTAACCTTTATAATATTAATCAGATGGAATCTAAAGAGTATCTCCAGAAATCCAAAATCAAATGGGTCATTGAGGGGGATGAAAACTCAAAATTCTTTCATGGTTTAGTCAATAAAAAACGCTCCCAGCTTGCAATCCGTGGAGTTTTTGTAGATGGCATCTGGTGCACTAATCCAAACAAGGTTAAGGAGGTTTTTTTCAAACATTTTGAGGCTCGTTTTAAGAAACCAGTCAAACATAGGTTGATGATTAATCTTCCTTTTAATAAAAGGTTGTCTGATGTTCAAGCTGGTGATTTAGAAAGAAGTGTGTCTCGTGATGAGATTAGGTTGGCTGTTTGGAATTGTGGGGAGAATAAATCCCCTGGTCCAGACGGTTATTCGTTCGAATTTTTCAGGAAGTATTGAAACCTTGTTGGCTCTGATTTATGTGACGCTGTTGAGCATTGCTTTGATTCCGAAGGTTACATATGCCAAATTTGTTAACGACTTCCGGCCAATTAGTTTGATAGGGAGTGTGTATAAGGTTGTCACGAAGGTTCTTGCAAATCGGTTGGCGTTGGTAATTTCGGATCTTATCTCAGATTCTCAATCTGCGTTTGTTGCTAATAGGCAGATTTTAGATGGGCCGTTCATTTTAAATGAGTTATTGCATTGGTGCAAAAGGAAGAAAAAACAAGCCATGTTTTTTAAAGTTGATTTCGCCAAGGCATATGATTCGGTTCGCTGGGATTATTTGCTTGATGTTCTGGAGGCTTTCGGGTTCGGTAACATTTGGTGCAAGTGGATTCGGGGTACATTCAGCTCTGCTAAGGCCTCGGTTTTGGTAAATGGTAGTCCAACTATTGAATTTCCCTTTCATTGTGGGCTTAAACAAGGCGACCCCTTGTCTCCCTATCTTTTCATTCTTATCATGGAATCCCTTAATATGTCTTTCACTCGAGCTATTGATGAAGGTGTCTTTAAAGGTGTTCATTTACATGGGTCGACTTCCATTTCTCATTTGTTCTACGCTGACGATGCTATGTTCATAGGGGAATGGTCTGATGCTAACTTGAAAGGTATTATCAACATTCTTCAATGTTTTTTTCTTGCATCAGGGTTAAAAATAAACATTCATAAGAGCCAAGTTTTAGGAGTGGGCGTTCCTAGCAGTATCGTGATGCAGGCGGCGTCGTCAATTGGTTGTGGTGTTTTGCATAAGAAATTCCGTTACTTAGGAGTGATGGTGGGAGAGTGTATGTCTCGTCATAAAGCTTGGGATAGTACGGTGGATAAGTTAAGATCGCGCCTTTCCAAATGGAAGGTGAAAACCCTTTCTATAGGTGGAAGATTGACCCTTTTGAAAGCGGTTCTTGGCGCCTCACCTTTATATAATATGTCTATCTTCAAGGTTCCTAAAGGAATTCTGAACTCCATGGAAGCTTTACGTAGTAAGTTTTTTAATGGCATGGATCCTTCGACAAAAAAGATCACATGGGCTGCTTGGAATAAAGTTTTAGCGTCGAAGAATAACGGGGGCTTAGGTGTGTCTAGTTTTCATGCTCTTAATCGTGCTCTCCTCCTTAAATGGGTGTGGCGTTTTATTTCTCAAGATGGGTCGTTGTGGTTTCGTGTTATCAAGGCCTTGTACGGGTCTTCTATTGATTCGCATCCGGTTAACTTGTCTTCTAATTGGTGTTCTATTATTCGTGAGTTGCATTTTTTGGCAGGGAAAGGTTTTCTTTTCGTGACTCACTGTAAGAAACGCATAGGAAATGGTAGAGGTTCTCAGTTCTGGTTTGACACATGGTTGGGGGACATGCCCCTCAAGGATCTTTTTCCACGTCTGTTCGCTCTAGACTTGGATTCGGAGGCTACGGTTGCTGCCAAAATGCAGGATGCGGTGTCCTTTTCTTTTAGACGGCCAGTGAGGGACGGTGTGGAATCCCAACAACTGGTGGATATAACCGCTTTATTGGCTTCGGTTTCGTTGTCGTCTTCAGCAGATAGATGGGTTTGCGACCTTTCTGGTGATGGAGAGTTTCGGGTAAAAGATGTTCGGAATCTGCTCGACAATATGTTTCTTCCCTCCTTTCCTGATGCAACGAGATGGATTAAGTGTATTCCTATTAAGATCAATGTTTTTGTTTGGCGTGCCCGTCGAGATTTTCTTCCTACGAGGGTTAATCTTTCACGTAGAGGTATCATTGTGGATTCGATTTCCTGCCCTTTATGCTCTTCTTCGGAGGAAGACATTCATCATCTTCTATTTGGTTGTGATATGGCTAAGAATATCTTCCGGCGGTTGTGTCATTGGTGGGAGTTAGACTGGCAGGCGTTGGGTTCTTTTTTGGAGTGGTATACTTGGTTTTCTTCGATCCGTCTATCGTCCAAAGTAAAAGCTTTATTGGAAGGTGTATTTTATATTGCGTGGTGGTCTATTTGGAGATTCAGGAATCGATATATTTTTGATGCATCCCCTCCAAGAAGATCGATGTTGTTTGATGATATCATGTCTTTGTCTTTTAATTGGTGTTCTAGTAGATGTAATATGACGTTTTCTTGGGATTCTTGGTTAAAAAACCCGCATTTAATTTCCTTGTAATGTTTCTTCTAGCTTCTTGCTAGTTTATAAAATTTGCCGTTCAAAAAAAAAAACCTATTTAAGTCGCAAATTCAGCAATATGACACTGACACGGAGTTGAGCTAAGTCGAAAATAATGTCATATTCGATCCCAGAAATGCTAATTTCCATGTACATATGAATTTCTCTGGTGTTTTTGCCTTTGGAGCACAAAGTGAGACTTAAAATGTTAAAAGACATCAACAAGACTTTGTTTGTTTTTTAATGCCCCATATTATAGCCCCAATTTGACATGCATTATATAGGCTTATAACAATTATCAATGTGTCTTTGACTCGTTATATAGCCGATTAATAATGTCCCAAAACCATAACTCCAAATTCATTATTCTTACTTGTCATATTCTGTGAAAGATTTACGTTTTCCATGGCATATCATTTCTTAGTTCTTAAGACAATCAAATAAAGCATGTATAGACCCTTTCTTCAAAACATTTGATGGAGGTAGGCAATCCCATCTAGGGAAGTCTCCAAATGCAATCATCCAAGGGTAACAAGAAAAGGAACCATTATTCAAAATTAGTTTATGTCTTTATGTGGATTGTAATCAAGATTTTCAATGCATTATTGCATTATAACCACAAGATAAAGAAAAAAGAAAAACCAAAAAGGAGAAAGGTGACCTCAAAAGAATTGAGACCTACAAAGGTTTAAAGTAAATAATGATGCTGAAACAAAACCAAATTTGCGGGATTTATCTGTCTACAATACGTACAATAATAATTTATATATATATAAAAACAATATGCTTTTATCAGTATTTTCATCATCTTTAATACTGTCTTCTCGAGTTCAATTTTGAAGGGAAAAGAAAGGAAAATTTGTGTTCTTAAAGGAAGGAAAAGAAAAAAAAAGGAAAATGAAAGAATATTTTTGACTAAAACTTTTCTCCAAAAAATGGAAATAAAAGGAAAGTAACATTTTTTCATCTCAAAAGACATAATTACCATTTTTAACTTGAAACATCTCAAACATGAGTATAATTGTAATTGAATCAATTTTTTTTCTTTCTTTTCCTTCAACTCAAGAACACAAATATTTTTATTAACTACTTAAACTTTTCTTTCATTTACCTTTCTTTTCTTTTATTTTACTTTCTTTTCTTGTAGTTTCAAACTCGAGAACGCAACGTAAATTCTGAGAAATGATATATCCTCCTACAAGTTGTTCCTATTTATATTCCTACTCACAGAATTATGACAAGTTGCAGAACTGACGGTTTAAATGCGGAGAGAAAATATAAAATATTATTGTGTGTGTAGGAGGATATGTAGGAATATATTGTAGGAAGATATATCAAAACTCTTATATTCTGAATAAAATTATTCGCTCAATACGTGAAGTTCTATTTCTTTTTATATTATATACATGCAAAAGTATTTTTAGATGGACTATATTAGTAAAGATAATTAGATTCCTATAACTATTTTCAAGAAACGGAGGCTTAATACAAATTATTTTAAAACTTGCCATTCTTTACTCCACATGTTAATATACTAAGCTTAAAATTAATATACAGTAATAATTTATAGCCGAACATTAGTTATGTCTTATCATCGACAAGGTAATGCAACTTTTTTTTTTGAACGACAATTTTATTCAAGGAAAACTAGTAAGGAGCTAGATTACAAAAAAATAAGATAATGATTTTTGAGTCAATCGTTCCAAGCAAACGAGGCTATCTAGACTTACACCAGTAAAAAGAACTAGAGATAACATTGTCAAAAATAACCGCCTTCATGAGAATCTTATCATCAAAGAGAAGCTTATTACGATAATTCCACACATACCACCATAACGAGTACCAAATACCCTCGAACATATGCAACTTTGTTTCTCTTACCAATGTATTCTTGGCTTATTTGTATTGTAGGTTCAAACCTCATATTAGAGAAAAAGTTTGCTTAAAGGTGCATAATAGGTGTGTGAATTGTTCACTTTAAATGTAATGAAAGTTTTCTCTTCGAGCTATTTGGACACAAAGGTTTATCTGAGCTGATTCCGAGCTATTCTTAGAAAAAGTTAAAAACATGTCTAACTCATATTTTACTTGACACATGTTTTTGTTTTCTTTGAACTTTTTTCTTTTTTAAACCACAACTAACTATCTCATAATATGTTGATACGAACCGGATCGATTAAGAGATAATAGAACGATAAAAATAGAGTAATCGACGTTCGAGAGGTCGAATAAGCTCTCCCGATAAAGATATTAAATCACTAATTCATTCATAATATTCAACATGATGAGAATTACAACCCTAATACCTTATTTATAATAAAAGATGCTCTGATTTTAACTTGTTCACCAAGAAAATATAATAAATGATACTAACTAATATTAATAAGGAAACTACTATGAAGGTTCTTATCAATACTACCGGCCTCAAAAACACCTTGTCCTCAAGGTGTTGCTTTGAACGATCTCGATTCTCGAATCCCATATTCTTCATTGAATCCCTTCTGTAAACACCAAGTAAAAGTAGCAGTCATGAAAATTTCTCACGAGCTCTTCATGTAGATATGCAGTCTTATAAGGCCCACGCGAAACTCTTTTGCTATACGGTTGTTCTCGAAAACTCAATCTTTCAAACCTCTTACCAAGCGAGATCCATAGTTTTTTAGTTGGCTGCGAAGCAACCACAAACTTCTTCCAAAACAACTTTGCCTCCATCCTTCTTTTATAACATCAGTTTTGTTGTAGCCCGTATGAATGGACTTGTCGCTCCTGAATCTTCTTTTCTTTTACCTTTGCCTGTATCAATTTGCCCTTCTTTTCTTTTACCGCAACCTCTACTGATTTGAAGAGCTTATCAGACCACAAAGAGTACTCTTGATGCACTTGTGTAAAACACTCCTCCACTTTAATCTGGAACCGCGTAAAACATTCCTCCAATTTAGATTGTAACTGTATTAAAATTTCCTCTTGAAATTGTTTCATCCTCTCTTCAACCTCAATTAACCCATCCTCGAAGCTATTGTTTGCTGCCATTCCTTCCAAATCACCAAAAGAAGATTTTTTTTAACAGTAACCCCGAATATGAGCAGTATCGATGAACAATACCCCCACTTTAACCTCATAATCTGTCATCTTAGTGTATTATGATATGGCTTACTTTCGTCTGTCAAACGTTGTCCATCAAGATCATTAGAAAAGTCTTCCTTAATAATGTTTGGATCTGATCGTAGCATCATAAGAGGCTCATCTTCTACTGCCATAATTGGTCCCATAATATCAGCTTCCTCCACAGTTAAAACATCTGAAAACTCTTCCAAATTACTACCATCTTCTCCACTTATTTCAGTTGCGGCATGTTGTGTTAGAAACTTTACAATTTCCTCATCAGAACATGGAACCACCAGGTGTTGTTCTTCTGGTCTTGATCCATCATCACAATCTTCAGTGACAAAGGTCTGTGATTTAGGATTTGATATTATATCTTCGGATGCTTCCTGAGCTCTTTTAAGATCACGCCATTTTCCCCATTCTTCAACCTCCTTTGCGCAACCAATTGAAATCGCAAACTTCTTCAATAGATTAATAAGCTCTTCATGTTTACAGGCTGATTCAGCCCTCATAGCCTCCAATTTGTTCTGGACGTTATAAAATCGTTCTTCCATTTATGTATGATACTCCTTGTTGGTAATGACTGATCTGATATCAATAACACTAATAAGTTCTCGTATGAATAGAATTTCGGTTGAACAATAGTAATCTGATTATGAACAGAAATTTCAGCAGGTGAACAGTGTATTCAACAACAACTTTTTGTCGTGAACAGTAACTTGGAAGGATTTTTTTTGAACCCTAGAATCGAAACAGCTCTGATACCAATTGATACGAACCGGATCGATTAAGAGATGCTAGAACGATAAAGATAGAGTAATCGACGTTCGAGAGGTCGAATAAGCTCTCCTAATAAAAATATTAAATCACTAAGTCATTCATAATATTCAACATGATGAGAATTACAACCCTAATACTCTATTTATAATAAAAGATGCTCTGATCTTAACTTGTTCACTAAAAAAATATAATAAAGGAAACCAACTAATAAGAAAACTACAATAAAGGTTCTTATTATATGTATAAAAAATTAATTATATATATCTTAAGCATAACTTGAACTCATAAATATTTGGTTGTAAAACATTTTCCGACTTAGGTATCATCGTGACATAAAACTTTAGTATTACTTGACACATATTTTTGCAAATTTCTCTTTCTAAACATTCACTTTTGAGGGTTTTGATATTAGCATATGTCCAAATTTGTTAGTATTAGTTATCTTTGTTAGGAATGAGAATCATTTTTTGTTTAAGTTATTATGACCTATACATATTGACATGCACACACACGAAATGAATTGAAGATAGAAACGAGATGCGGTACATGTAGACATTGTCTTAAAGCATCAAGGGAAGTATTGTTTGTCAAAGAATCCAAATAATATTCAATGAAAAAGAAAAGAGAAAAACTTTAATCATGCTTCACTTTATTTTTTTTCTGAAAATGATTTATGTAAGGTAGCAGATACAAGAGTGCCATCAGTTTCTTCTTTTTGTCGTCATCTTATTTTGATTCTGACATGAACAAATTAAAAACCTTCTACTTCTTTTCTTTATTTTTAGTTGCTACACTTGCTAGTGCGTGTGATAATTATTACAGTAACTCTGTCTCTCTCTCTCTCTCTATGTTTTTGTGTGTGTTTTAGAGCCCAAAATGCACCCAAAATAACAATTCTTAATGAACCTTTTTTGGTTTTTAATGGTTTTTGTGATTGAAAAGCTAGTGTAGAAAAAACCAAAAGTTAGTAGTAGCATGAACCAAACAACGGCCATTTTGTGATGCTTACTAGCTTTTTTATCCAGTTAGGAAGAGCTTAAATCAGAACAAGAAACAACTGGCCGATTATCAACATGTAACGAAAACTTGTAGTAATAACTTTAGAACAATTGTTTACAAGAAGTTTACGTTCATGGATTAGTACACCGCGCATGTCTCAGTACACAAAATTCCCTCTATATTTCATGTTAGATTGCCGTCTTTGATAATCAGTGTCAAACAGACAAGGTTCGGCAAGCAAATTTGAACTAATACATATAACTAGTTGTTATGTTAGATTGTATAGATAAACCATTATCTAAGAATACAAATTAAACTAAAGTTAACCATAGCTAGACGACCTTGCGGTAACAGTTTAGGAAGATTACAAGAGCAAATAAGTCTAGAGACTATGCATGCATGACTTAACTAGCAATTAGTTAAAACTGATGCGAGTGAACTTCTATTTTATCTTTGTTGTTAAATTTTACTGATAAAAGGTTAGACTAATGAATGAATTTTCCCAATGTCAATCTAAGAACCAGAAGCTGGATGCTTAGGACAAAAAGGATCAAGTAAACGATAACAGGTTGAAGTAAGTGAAGAATCTTTGTATTTTTCAATTCAAAAACTGACAAACATACTTCATGTTTGACGCAAATTCGGATCACAAATAGCCTTATTCTTTGAATCATATATAGGTTCCCAAAAAACAACATCCTTTTTTATACATATATGAAGTACTTTGATTCGGTATGTTTAACAAAGTCGCGGTAACTAACAAGAAACATACAAAATCTACACATTTTATCTTAACAGACAAAAACTTTTGTCTATGTTATCGTAAGTTTAAAGTCGCGGTAACTAACAAGAAACATACAAAATCTATTTTATCTTAAGAAAAAAAAAAAAAAAACTTTAGTTAACTCTTGCACAGTTGCTCCTTATATGTAGCCGAGTTCATCAGACAATGATGTTAAGCATTTTTCATGAAATATTATAATTTATAAGCACTTAAACCAATAGATTTCAAATTTTAAACACAAATAACAATTTAACCAATAGATTTTAATCATTTTATATAGTGTTCTTGAAATTTCATTTTTTGATGGTCCCTTTGAGTAGGCAATTAATCTGTAAAGTTGAAGGTACAATATGTTTCATGGGGGTGGTAAATTAAAGTTTGATAGTTTCGGGGTAGAAGAAAATAAAATCCTAACAGAAAAAGACACCAAAAAGTTTAGCTTATTTCTTTCCAAAGTGCATTTGGACAAGTAAGTCAATGCCAATGATGTATGGATGGATAATATAAAGTTATCGCCCTTTTCCACCACCTTTATCCAATATATTACTCAGTATTCGTGTAAAAGTCATTAAAAGTTGAACTAATTAACAATAATCTAAGTTTATTCATTTTGACTTTTTGATCATAGTATGTGTAGTGATTTACTGATTTCTCAAATTTAGAATGTATCTAGTTGGAACACATATATGTCGACACTAACAACGTCTGGATCATAAGTTGGATAATGGTTGAAATGGGAAATTGTTGCATGGTTTCTTCATTTGATAGTTATAAGGACATATATTATCAAAGTCATTGTCGTTGTTTGTTATTTATCAGCATGCTAGACCCATTCGGGACCAGGAGCTAGGACTTGTCCCAATATTGTACGTCTCGGCATGCTTTTATCATTTACATTATTTGGGTAAACGGTAAAGTCAAGTTTGAAATCTCCTTTACTACAAAAATTCAAGAGTTTATGTGAGTTTTCAAATCCGTATAACAGATCCAACAAACATGTTATTTCTCGAGCTGCAATACGACTTTGTAAACATAATATTAACTTTAAAACAAATAACTCGCATCCGCTATACTGTATTAGCTAGCAGCATTTTCTTCTTTTAATCGATGTGGGACAAAAGATTGGAAAGGCTTGTTCTAGTTATTCTTCAACCACACTGATACTGCATATAGCATGGCAAAATATGCCCTAATAAAAATATATACAATCTGTGTGCCTATTTTGACGAATGACCTTGACCCTATTCAAGTCAATGCTAATCCACACTAATCAAGTAATCTAATTTCAACATTTTGGGGTGACCTACTCTTATTCTATTAGAATGACTTTTCTGTCCATTAGTTGCCATCTTACAAAAAGTTTAGAAATATTAGACCATGAGTTCCATTGTTTTGTTTCCAATTTCATTGTATAAAAATTGGCAACAATAAATTCGTTCACTTAAGCACATAGTGTTCCATCAGTATCGAAAACACCTCAATTTCATTAGGCGTAATGAATTAATAAGGAAATTTAATCCACGATGTACGTAATATAATAACCTATTTTATATGTTGATTACCATAATAATCAACCAAACACTTACAATGTCAATCATTATCATTACATGATTCTCATATCCATCAACTAAACACACCCTTAGGTCATCTCCAACGCATTAAACTTCTTTTAAGTCTAATAGAATGTCATATCACCCACTATAATATATTGGATATCCACATCACTATATCATATAGTGGAGGACCCACTTAATTTATTATATAAAAATTTTGGAATGCAAAAAATCATTTTGTGAGCTTTAATTTAATAAGATTTATAGTGGAAGGGCTCACTTGAAAAATTAAAACATAGTGTGTACATAATTGAGTGATTTTTAAACCAACTAGCCACCTGGAAGGTTTACAATGCATTGCACGTTGACTCATCATCTTTTGGTTATATTAAACCATGCCAAGGTGTAGCATTGGAGATGCCCTAAAATTTATGATCCCACATTTTCTATGTCTAAGTAAGCAGCTTATGTCCTGTTAAAATTGTAGTCTCTTAACCTGGTAACCAACTTGAGGGACTGATGTTGTCATTTTTTCTTTCTTGTGTTATAGCTTATTTCAGGTTCAAGAGGTGTTTGCAGTTTGCTGGATAGTTGGAGGTCTGATCCTGCCAAGTGTTGATTCCTTATATATGGGTCAAGGCCTATAAAAGGTCCTTTGACCGAGCCTCTTTTGACACCTCCGCTTCTCTCTTTTTCTTATATCTCTCGATTCCCTCTCTCGAGTTTTGTAACCTTAGTTTTCTATAAGATCATCTTGATCTTGTTTCTTGTTTCTGATAATTGTAATAGAACTATTATCACTTAGATAATAGATCCACACCTGAGTAGCAGTGGTTGATTTGGTTATTTGTTTGTTATACTGATTGAGATCAGTCTTGTGGTTTTTTGTTAATCAAATTGAGATTTAAGTTTAATAAAGTGATCAGATTAGATTTTTCTTCATGGTATCAGAGCCCGGTCGCTCTGAAATCGATTTTTAAAAAATTAGGGTTTGATTAATATTTAGGGTTTTTGAAATTAATTATTTTTTCTTTTAATCAAAGAGGTTATTATTATAGATCTGTGATTTATTTTACACCTCTATAACTTTTTTGTAAAACGTATATTTGGGGGTTTTGCTCTCTGGTGATTCTAGTGTTGATTAAGATTATTTAAATCAACATAATTGGGGTTTTTTGATTGATTTTGGAAGTTCTTGGCTAGTTAACCTAATTTTGAGAAATTAGGGGTTGGATCTTGGTTTTGGGTTATTGGTCTGTTGCTGTTAATCTGCTAGTTCTTTTGACTAAGTGAATCAAGATAATAGTCGGTTTGGTTTTCGCTGCTTTCTTTATAGCCCTGTAACACCTCTCTACTCTCTCTCTTTGATTTGTGTTCTTTATTTCTTACAATAGGTTGCTGGAGGATAAGTAGAGGCAATATTGTGATGTTGGTTGATTGGTGGGGAGTTATTTAAGTTATTATTATTCTTTATTTCATCTGTCAGCCCTTGATTTGCCACCTTGAGTGGTGTGAAAGCCTCAGAACTTCTTGTTGGAATGTGCTCATGTCATATGGATATTTATGCTAGGAATATGTGAGCCTACGGGGGTCACATACAATTTTTACCATGTGATTTCAATTTCTGTTGCAACTTTTAGTCTTTTTAAGCATCCCAGTTCTCCCTAACAAACTTTATTGTTTCTCAGTTATTAATGGAAAATTAAAAGCTTTGTATTTATACAACGTCTCTTCATAGCTCACTATGAGTCACTATATAAAACTTCACCAGATTAGGCATGTGCATGTTTTTTCTTTACCATGTAGTATTCATATTGTATATTTTTTTTTATTATTTGTATTTTATTGTTTGATCTATTCGTGTTCTATTGAGAAAAATACGGTAGTGGTTGCCGTAATCTTTATATATAAAGACTGTTAATTGTAGATATGTTAATATTATTTGACATTGGCCTCCATCATGTATTTCACGAGGAAAAAGTTTTAAAAATCACTTAATTATTGTATTCCTTTCTTATGGCTTATTTTGAAGTAGCCCTGAATCATTATGCTATAAAAACTTAGATAATCCAAGTGTGCATCGCACGGATGGTTGCAATGTTCAACAACGCATCTAATCATTACTCGGACAATTCTCAATAGTATACTCAATCAGACTTCGCATATCAACATTCTAAAAAATATTATGCAAGCACCACATGAGAATGTTTTCTGACACATGCAGTGGTCATGCATCGCACGGGTCTCGGCATTGCCTATGTAGAACTAAATCCGTCAGACGTGGATGATTATTCATTTATTTTACCAATGCTCTCAGCCAGGGTATTCATTTAATTATTGGCCTATATAAAGATATGATATTATGGGAATAGAGTAGATACATTTTGTGTAGGGTAAGGGACACATATAATTTGTGCCTTAAATTTAAAAATAGCAAAAAAACGGGGACAAAATTCGGGTATGCGGGTACAGGATAACGGGGGTTACGGGTAAACGCGAGTGGTAATTACTAGAACCCGCTAACCGATACAGTACAGGGGAAAAAAAAAATATTATTTGTACACCGAACCCGTACCCAAACACGCGAACCAGCCTTCCGAACTCGACCACAATCGGTTCGGGGTTTTTGGTTATTCCCGTCGGTTTCAGGTGCTTTTTGGCCATCCCTAACCCACTTTATTATATTGGATATCTACATCACTATTTCATATAGTGAGGACCCATTTAATTATATTATATAAAAAATTTTGGGGAAGGCAAAAAATCATTTTGTAAAGCTTTTAATTTCATTAGATTTATAGTGGAAGGGCACCACTTGAATACATTAATAAAATCGGTTAAAACTGTGGTTATGTACTGATATTGAGTGATTTTTTTTTTTAACCCAAACTAGCCACTTGGAGGTTTACAAGGCATTGACGCTGACTCATAATTCTTTTGGTCTTATTAAACCTTGCAAGGTTGTGTGTTAGCAATTGAAAGATGCCTAAAATTTTATGCATCCCCACATTTTCTTGGTCCATAAGTTAATACAGAGTTTGTCACAGCGTTAAAAATTAAGTCTCTACCTTGGTAACCAACTTAGAGGGACGTGTTGTCATTTTTTTCTTTTCTTTGTGTTATTGACTTATTTTAGGTTCAAGACGGTGTTTGCCAGTTTTGCCTGGATAGTTGTGGGTTGGATGCACTGCAAGTGTTGATTCCTTATATCTGGGTCAAGGCCTATAAAAGGTCCTTTGAAGAGCCTACTTTGTAACCTGCAGAGCCTTATATCTTTTTCTTATATCTCTCGTTATCTCTCTCGAGTTTTGTGAACCTAGTTTTCTATAAGATCAATCTTGATCTTGTTTTCTTGTTTCTGATAATTTATATGAAACTTTTACCATATTAGATAATAGATCCACACCTGAGTAGCAGTGGTTGATTTGGTTATTTGTTTGCTATACTGATTGAGATCAGTATTGTGGTTTTTTATTAATCAAATTGAGATTTAAGTTTAATAAAGTGATACAGTTTTGATTTCTTCTTTTCATCGGTATCAGGCAGCCCACTGGGTCGCTTGAAATCGATTTTCTAAAAATGGTGGGTTTGCAAATTTTTAAGTTTAGGTTTTTGAAATTAATTATTTTTTCTTTTAATCAAAGAGGTTATTGTTATAGATCTGTGATTTATTTTACACCTTTATAACTTTTTTGTAAAACGTATATTTGGGGGTTTTGCTCTCTGGTGATTCTAGTGTTGATTAAGATTATTTAAATCAACATAATTGGGGTTTTTTGATTGATTTTGGAAGTTCTTGGCTGGTTAACCTAATTTTGAGAAATTAGGGTTTGGATCTTGGTTTTGGGTTATTGGTCTGTTGCTGTTAATCAGCTAGTTCTCTTGACTAAGTGAATCAATATAATAGTCGGTTTGGTTTTCGCTGCTTTCTTTATAGCTCTGTAACACCTCTCTACTCTCTCTCTCTCTTTAATTTGTGTTCTTTATTTCTTGCAATAGGTTGCTAGAGGATAAGTAGAGGCAATATTATGATGTTGGTTGATTGGTCGGGAGTTATTTAAGTTGTTATTATTCTTTATTTCGTCTGTCAGCCCTTTGCATTCTGCCACATTGACGTGATGTGGAAAGCCTCTGAACTTCTTGTTGGGCCATGTGCTCATGTTATTTGGATATTTATGCTAGGATATGTGAGCCTTGGAGGGCGTCATCATACAATTACAAATAAAATCCTTTTTTAATATGTATAATATATATAGAATGTTTATTTAATAATACTCGAACTCGATTATATTACCTTATAGGTCCGTTAATTATTTCATTTACGAAAAATTAACATTAAAACCCTTTAATTATTATGTAATGTCCCCCCCCTATTACTAATAATTAAATAAAGTTAAAAAGTCAACAAAGGGGGCTTGTTTGGGCTTGGGTTGGCCGAATATATACAAGAGAAAAGAACGGGTGGGCTTTTGTTTAATTAAGGCTTAAGTTGCCATAATTAAAGCCCTAATTTCACCCTTATATAAAGAGATCAATTATGTTCATTTGTGATCATCCATCCTTCTCCTCTTCTCTCTATTCGTCCCAAAGGATCCCCATGAAGGGAACCCGAAGTTTATTTTTTAGTATTCGGTATTCGTTGGTTTTTGGAACTAGCATTCGGGTGATGTTGTATAAGGTGTAGTGTGGATACACGTAAAAGTTGTTTACTTTAGTAACTTCAAGAAGGTTTTGGTATTTGCATGGGTTTAATACACGTGCGTATTCTCAAGAAGCTCTGGTTCTTTGTTTAGCTTGTTTTGCTAAAAGGTAGGCTTTCGGTTTATTATTTATGTTAATTATAGTTGCTATATGAGTTTAATTCCGCTGCGTAGTTCGTAGAATATTATGTGTAATATTAGGTTATTAGATAACGATTTCCAATAGTGGCATCAAGAGCCGTTCATATAGCTTTATAATTACATAAAAAAGGGCAAAAACTCTTAAAAACATATTTTGTGATATTTTTCTTGCCTTTTATGTATGATCTATTTTAAGATATTATTTTGTGAAATAAAGACTCCTAAGAGTCACCTAAAATCTGGAAAAATAAATATGGTTAGGGTTTTTACATAATCTGACACGCTTATTATGTTGTTTGGCTTATAATTTGCGTTTAATTTACTAATTGTTGCTTATTTATTGTTATAAATTGTTAACCATGTGTTTACATGCATGTAAAACATGGTTCATTAAGCTTAATATGTCTATTATGCATCTTTGATCACGTGGTTTGCTTATTTGATGCTTAATACCTTGATACGTCTTGAATTTACATAAGCGATTGATTGTTTTTAAGTGCTGATTGCTTGACCTTTGTCCACTAAAAACTGATTTCCCGACAAACCGTAAGGAGTCGGACCACGAATTGTTTTTTGAGAATTCACAACTCCTGTAGCTAAAACTTTCATGTTTAGTGAAAAAAGCAGGGAAGACTTTTTCCTTTCCTGCTCGTGGTCTGAAGTCAAAAATTCTGCTCAATCAGCTTTTGTAGTTTTCTTGTTTACATCAAGTATAGTGACCTTTACAATCGAGTAATCGATGTATGTACCACATGTTATAGGATGATTCCGACAACATGTTAGGGGTCTTATTTTGGTGTTTCATTGCGTATATTGGTTGTGTTTTATCTGCATTAAATGTCTACGTGTTTTTGTATGATTAATTGTTCGAATTGGTTTTGCTTATTTATAAATGTGGCGTTCTTTTATATATATGCAAAAATGATTTTCGAAAATTAATATGGACTAAAATCTCTCAATCATTATGCTTATTGTATATATATTGATATGTACACTTTGTTAGATTGTATTGCGATATATATGTAAACTAGTTATTTCTTGCAACGTTCTATAACGCATGTGTTTAGTGGTTCCCGAAAGGGATCCTGCGACAGACCAACGCAAGAATAAACATTTTTACAACAACATTTTAACAATATTAAAAGTATGTCGTAATCATTACTAGGATTTGATTATTTCCCATGAGGATTTAACCTTATCTATAGTAATTTATACTTGGAAATATTGTAAACATGGTAACTCAAATTTTATAAATCGCATGTGGATTATAAAATATGATGATTTTATTTAGAAATTTAAAATAAAATAGAAATGTTTTAAAAATGATTGTGTTATAAGGTTGTAAGCATGCTTCCTTATACACATTTTTTGGTAACAGGTCTTTTATCAAAATATCTATACCCTAAAATTAAGTCATTTGTCATCTAAATACAAGATCACTTGTGTTTGTTTTTTACTCTAAGAGTCTTAGGTGAATTGAAAAATAAGGTAATACAATAATCGTATGGTCAGACCTGAGATATATAATTACTAATTTTCTATTAGACGACTTATATCGAGTATGGTTGGTCAGACCTTCGACCCGATGCATACGATGGGGTGAAACATGCTTACTTGACATTATAATCCTGGATTATGATGCCTTGGCCCCCATAAACCTAAGAGTTGCACATGTAGGCAATTATCACCCGTTGATTACCTTTTGAGTTTACCATTTCTAGTAGATCAACTACATTAATGGTAGAACGTCAAGTTAGATCTTAGTCTCATGTTAAAATTAATTGTTTATTTCTATAAACATGGGTAATTAATTTGTTAAGAGATTGTATTATCGAAAATACTAAAAATTGAACTTTGCAAGTTCTTTTAGTGTATTAATGCAACGTATACTGTAAACAAAGGTTTGTTCTTTACATGTGAAAGATAATCCGTGTCTATTTTTTTGGAAAAATAAGACTATTTCCTATACTTTTTACTTGTGAAAAAGTTATAATAGGAATAAAAAATGGAAAGATTATCTATTTTTACCCTGCAAGTTTGTTTTAAGTTTTTGCTAAAACTGTAAAAAAAGTGATAAGTATTGAAAATTTGAGAAAATGCTTATTGTTGCTTATTATGAATTTCAAAATGCTTTTGGATTATTGATTATTGTTCTTTGAGGTCCAAATTAAATCTGTTTGAAGGTCTAAGATCCATAACGATCCATTTGTTTGCTTATTTTTAAGCTCAAAAGTGGTGGTTTGTAAAGATTGGAAAATTGTCTAAGTGTTGAAAAATAAACAAACAGCTTTTTCATTAAGCTTTTTAAGGTCTTATTTGTGTTTCAAACTCCTTTTTGATTAATGATTATTAAAGCTTATTGTTAGAGCTTTTCAGATTGGTGAACCTCTTTAAGCCATAAGGTTTTCATCTTTAATTACGCTCAAAAGTGCCCACTTTTGCTTTTGCATGCTGATTTGTTCCAATTTGCTCATTTGGCTTATTTGTGCTTATTTGCTTATTTTTCTAGCTTATTTAAGGTTAGTATAGCTTATTAGGTTAGTCTAAGTCTATTTTAGCTTATTTTCTTTAGAGTAGAGCTTATTTGCTATTTACCTTAAAAATTCTAAGTGTTTTAGCTTTTTAAGTATCCTGCCTTATTTAGCTTAATATAGTTGCTTATTTTTGACCATTTATGCTTATTAGGGATAGTTAGGTATCTGTTATAGCTTATTTGTCATTCATTTTGCTTTTATTTGAGCTCAGAGATCAAAATAGTTTGCCATTTAAGCTTGTTAGTTAAGAAAAGCATTTCTGTCTTATTTAGCTTATTTCTGTGCTTATTTGTGGTTTATAAAAATAGTTGTTTTGCAAAAGTTGCTTATTTTTTAGTGCTTTCAAAAGTTGTAAAAGAAAATGGCAAAAATAAAAACACTTTGGATAGTGGGAAACCAAACCCCCGGTGAGCAATACCTCGAACCCGGACCTCTACCACCCTATCAAACCAAGTTTTATCCCACACTCTTAACCATTGTGCTACATTAGCTCATCCGTTAGAATCTTCCCTTAGTTAATTTTTATACACATTTGAGCCTTTTAGTATAATAAGCTGTTTTAGCTTATTTCGCAGCTTATTTGATAAGTTATTTTTAACGAGCTTATTTTTTTCTCTTTAAGATTCCTACACTTTTTTTTTTTTTTATGGGGAGCTTTAGATCGAAGGAGGACGATGTTGCTAAGATATCAACATCGATTTTTGTTTCGAATTTTCCGGATTCTGTCTCAGCCAAGGACCTGTTTCATTCTTGTAAACAATATGGACACGTTGTGGACTCTTTTATTCCTATGAAGAGATTGAAAGACGGCAAGCGATTTGGGTTTGTTCGCTTCATAAATGTGTTCAATGTGGAGAGATTGGTTAATAATTTATGTACGATTTGGTTGAATCGTTGCAAACTCCATGCCAATATTGCAAGGTTCAATCGGGATCAGAAGAATGGGAACAAATACAAGACTGCTAATCAGAAGAAACACGAGGGTCGTAAGAATACTTTTTATGATCCTAGCAAAGAGGCAGGTACTTTTGATTCTAGAAACTCTTTTGTTAACGTATTGAAAGGAACTAATATGGTAAAGGAGACGGATTCTTCTCCTGTCATTGTTCTGGAAGAAGATTGTCTGAATTCCAAGGATTTATCTAATTCCTTGATTGGTAGAGTAAAAGATGTTGGGTCACTATCAAACCTTAAGAAGGTTCTGTGTAACGAAGGTTTTGATAACATATTTGTTCGTTATATGGGAGAATTATGGGTTTTACTTGAATTCGATAACACTAAGGCCAAAGAACTATTTCGGGACAATGTAGGCGTGGGGTCTTGGTTTTCGGTGTTACGTCAAGCGTCTCATGACTTCACTCCTGAGGGTAGAATTGCTTGGGTGGATGTTGAAGGAATCCCTTTTAAGTTTTGGTCAGGAAAAACGTTTAAAAAGATAGCTACAAAGTGGGGTGAACTATTGGATGTTGATGACCATGACGAGATGAGTTTTCATTCAAAGAGGATATGCATTCACACGAAGATATGTTCCAACATATGTGAAAACTTTAAAATTGTTTTCAAAGGTAAAGTGCATTGGATTCGAGCTAAAGAAGCTACCGGCTGGATACCCGAGTTCTCCGAAGACGAAGAGGATGATGATCATTCTGAACAGGAATTCATCAGCAGTGAACAGTCGGATCTTGGTTTACATATTGATGGAGAGGATAATGGTGCTTCTGAGGTGCCTGAAACAATTTTTGAGAATTCTGATGGCATGAAAGAGAGGCAGTCGGAGGATCCTTTTGGTTTATACTCAATTCTAAATAAAAACAAAGTTAAATCTGATGTAATTCGGGAGGTCAATGATGAGAATCCTAGCCTCAAATATCCTCCCGGTTTTACTCCTAGTGTGGAAAAGAATGGTTCAAAGTCAAAGGATGATCAGGTCCAGAATATAAGTGATAATCAGTTAAATGGTGATAATGAGTCTGTGCATCAGGTTGAACGTGAAGATAACAGGAATAGTGATGGTGCTAAAACTAATTCTACAGGTTCAAGGAAATTCAAGATGTCTGAAATACCACGTACTGGTGGATCTATCTTAAGTGTCATGGAGGAAATTGTGAAGGTGGGTATAACAATGGGGTATAATATGGATGGGTGTGCGAATGATATTACCAAAATAATTGAATCACAAGGAGGGTACGGGGTTAATAGATGAATTTTCTGTCTTTAAATGTTCAAGGCCTCGCCCAAAAGGCTAAAAAAGATTGGGTAAAGGAGTTGTGTAATAAGAATAAAGTGAGTTTCGTGGGGTTACAAGAAACTAAGATGGAGTCTATTGATTTACTTAGTGTGAGACTCTGTTGGGGTAATGTAAACTTTGATTACGTTCATAGTGACTCTATTGGTAATTCTGGAGGGATTCTTTGTATTTGGGACCCAAATTCGTTTCGTAAGGACAGTGTTACTGTGTCGGATTATTTTGTCATTGTTCGTGGTGTGTGGATTAAATCGGGGATGGATATCCTTATTGTTGTGGTATATGCGCCACATGATGTTAGAGATAAACGGCTATTATGGGATTATCTTTCTCATGTATCGAACCAATGGGCCGGTGAGGTTGTGATGATGGGAGATTTTAACGAAGTTAGATACAAATCGGACAGATTTGGATCGAATTTCAATGCTCATGGTGCGGATATTTTTAATAATTTTATTATTAACGCAGGTCTTGAAGAGGTTCCTCTTGGTGGAAGTGCATATACTTGGTGCCACAAATCCGCTTCTAAAATGAGCAAGTTGGATAGGTTTCTCGTTTCGGAAAATTTGTTAAACACATGTCCTAATATAAGTGCTATTACTCTGGATAGATTTCTCTCGGATCATCGCCCTATTTTACTTCGTGAAGCATCTTTTGATTATGGCCCGACTCCGTTTCGGTTTTTTCACTTTTGGTTTGATGTGGATGGTTTTGATAAATTTGTTACAGATTCTTGGAAAGATGCTCCTGGGGATGATTCAAATGCTATGCGTAACTTGTGTGGTAAGTTGAAGTTCCTCAAGGTGAAAATCCGAGCTTGGTATGCAGATTACAGAAACAATTCCAAAGGTTCTGTTACTAATTTCAAGGAAGAACTACGGATCTTGGATGAATTGATTGATAAAGGTAATGGATCGGACGAGATTGTTAACAACCGTTTGGAGATTCTTGGTAAATTACAGCAAGTGAATAAGGCCCAAGCTTCGGAAGTAGCTCAAAAGGCTAAGATCAAATGGTATGTAGAAGGAGATGAGAATACGAAGTTTTTTCATGGCATGCTTAACAAGAAACGTAGCCAATTGAATATTCGGGGTATAATGATAAATGGAACGTGGACTGATAATCCGAAGGCTGTGAAACAGGAATTCTTTCAGCACTTTCGAAACAGGTTTGATAAGCCTCCAGATCAGAATGCTCATATTGATATGCCTTTTCCGAATTCACTTTTGACTGATCAGCAGAAAGACCTTGAGTGTATGGTTTCTAAAGAAGAGGTCAAAAGGGCGGTGTGGGATTGCGGAACAGACAAATCACCGGGTCCAGATGGTTTCACATTTGGATTTTATCGACACTTTTGGTCGACTATTGAAAACGATGTTTTTGAGGCGATTAAGTATTTTTTTCACATGTGGTGAAATCCCGAAGGGATGTAATTCGACGTTTATTGCTTTGATCCCAAAGAATCCCGATGCCAACATGGTTAAGGATTTTCGCCCTATTAGCTTGATTGGGAGTATATATAAGATTATCGCCAAAATTTTGACTAATCGTCTTGTTGGTGTTCTTGGGGATATTGTAAATGAGGTTCAATCGGCTTTCATATCGGAGAGACAAATCCTTGACGGTCCATTTATCCTTAATGAGATTATGCAATGGTGTCGTAGGAGGAAAAAACAATCCCTTATTTTCAAAGTCGACTTTGAGAAAGCATACGATTCGGTTCGATGGGATTTCTTGGATGATATATTGGTAAAATTTGGTTTTGGTATCAAATGGAGAGGATGGATTCAAAACTGCCTTAATTCGTCTAAAGGCTCAATTCTTGTCAATGGGAGTCCTACGGAGGAATTCCAATTCTACAAAGGTCTAAAGCAAGGTGATCCGCTATCCCCTTTTTTATTTATCCTTGTAATGGAAAGCTTACATATATCGTTTCAACGTGTGGTGGACGTGGGCATGTTTACTGGTATTAAGCTTAGCTCATCGCTAAATATTTCACATCTATTCTATGCGGATGATGCAATATTTCTTGGGCAATGGAATGATTCTAATATTGACACCCTTGTTCATGTGATGGAATGCTTTTATCGTGTCTCTGGTCTTCGGATAAATTTGTGCAAAAGCAAGATTATGGGTATTCACGTGGACGCTGACAGAATTAAGAGTGCGGCTTCTAAACTTGGGTGCCTTGTTCTCAATACTCCTTTCCTTTATTTAGGTACGAAAGTTGGTGAAAATATGTCTAGAGTGCACGCTTGGAAAGAGGTCATTGTTAAAATCAAGTCCCGTTTGTCGAATTGGAAGTTAAAAACGTTATCTATTGGTGGTCGATTTACTCTTCTTAAATCGGTGTTAGGATCGACGCCGATCTTCCATATGTCTATATATAAAGTCCCTTCGAGTGTTCTCCATTTGCTGGAATCCATTCGGAGTCATTTTTTCCATGGTCACGATCCTAGAAGTAAAAAAGCATCATGGGTGAATTGGAACAAGGTTCTCACAGCTAAAGAAAGAGGGGGTTTGGGGGTTTCCAGTCTTTATGCGCTTAATAGAGGCTTAATGTGCAAATGGGTTTGGCGATTTTTTGCACATAAATCTTTGTTATGGTCTAGAGTGATTAAGGCCATTCATGGTCCTGAGGGGGGTTTGATCACTGATGTGAGAAGGGGTTTTCGATCTACGTGGACCTCTATTGTGCAGGAAGTGAAGAAGTTACAGAATCAAGGTGTCAACATATTTGATTATATTCGGATCAAGATAGGAAATGGAGACAATACTAGTTTTTGGAAAGACAAATGGCATAATGAAGGCGTTCTGAAAGATGTATTCCCTCGTCTGTACGCGTTGGAGAGGCATCAGAATGTAACTATTCACACGAAACTGATTGATTACAGTTTAGTTAACTCCTTTCGTCGGAATCCGAGAAGTGGTGTGGAAGAATTTCAACTCGACAATCTCTCCAGGTTGGTTAGCACGATTACCCTCTCATCTGCTGTTGACAGGTACGTTTGGTCGCTTGAAAATTCAGGGGAGTTTTCGGTGAAGTCTATTCGGCAAGTGATTGATGCTAATTGTTTTCCTGTTATTCACTCGGCTACGAGATGGGTTAAATCTGTGCCTCTTAAGGTGAACATCATGGCTTGGAAAATAAAAATGGATGGCCTGCCCACTAGAATGAATATATCTCGTCGCGGTATTGAAATTGACTCGATAGTTTGCCCTATTTGTAACAGTGGGGCGGAATCTTCTTGTCATATTTTTTTCCAATGTAATTTGGTTAGACAGTTGGCTCGGAAAATATCGTCTTGGTGGAATGTGGATTACGTTGATGTTTCTTCTTATGAGGAATGGTACACTTGGTTGGTATCTCTTAGGCTTCAGGCAAATCTCAAAGCGGTGTTCGAAGGCATCTTCTATTGTTTATGGTGGTCGGTTTGGATGTTCCGTAACAAGATTCTTTTCGAGAAGGATACTCCTTCACAGGCGAGGATTTTTGATAACATTGTTTCTAATTCTTATTATTGGTGTAAGTTTAGATGTAAAGCCTCGTTCAAATGGATCGATTGGCTCAAAAACCCGTATCTTGTAATTGTCTAATTCTAGCTCCTTGCTAATCGTTTAATAAAGCTGCTGTTAAAAAAAAAAGCTCCTTTGGCACGAAATATGGTATAGTGCCCGTTCAAAAGCTTGGCCTGGTAGCATGGCGCTAGGCTACCAGCCAAGCATATCGAACTCTCTTATAATGTTATGAGACAACATATAGATTGAATCATATTATTAGTGACACTGATATCATATGTATTTGAAATATAAACCCGTGCGACTTACGGGCCGTGTTGGCTAGTATTTGAGAAAAAAAATCGACAATATGCATGTGCCTAATAACTCATTTCTTAGTTATTTAAAGGACAAAAGCTATAAATGAGTAACATACTTTTTGTTTTGTGCTACTATGAGTAAGTTACTTCAAAAAGTATTAATATGAGTAATCTACCTTTAAAAAGTTACCAAAATATGTAACCACTGTTTTTTTTGTACACTTCAGTTGCCACCTAGGATGCCATGTGTACAGTCAAAGTTAACTTTTTTATTTTTTTTTATTTTTTTTAATTTTTAATTAAAAATAATATTATTTTTTTAAATAAAGTAAGAAAAAAATTTAAAACAAAAATTTTTAAATTTTTATTTACTCTATTTAAAAATTTATATAAAGTATGAATTTTTTTAAAATAAAGTACGAAAAAATTTAAAAATTAAAAATTACTTTATATAACGCAAGAATTTTTTTTTTTAAAATTATAAATTTTTATTTAAAAAAGAAAAATTAAAAATTACTTTATTTAAAAAATTTTCGTACTTTATTTAAAAAAAACTAATAATTTGTTTTAATTTTTTTCTTACTTTATTTTAATAAAAATTTATATTTTTTAATTAAAAATTAAAAAAACAAAAATAAATTAAAAAAATAAAAATGTTGACTTTGACTTTGATTGTACACATAGCATCCTAGGTGGCAGCTGAAGTGTACAAGAAAAAACAATGGTTACACATTTTTGTGACTTTTTAAAAGTAGGTTACTCATGTTAATACTCTTTAAAGTAAGTTACTTATAGTAGCACAAAACAAAAAGTATATTACTCATTTATAGCTTTTGTCCTTATTTAAATAAGCATTGTTATACCCTTCAACTATTTCTACTTATTTATCTTGATGCACAATTTAACACATGACAAGTGAATTATATTTATTTTCTCTCTTCATTTCATCCAATCATATTTTCAAGTGTCATTATTTTATGGGTAGACATACAAGCAAAAAGATTTCGTACGAACATATTGTTAGTCGATATTATTTATATTGGGTCGATATTATTTGTATTGGGCTCAAGCCCGAGTTTTAGATTACTCCTTGTAAAACTATGTACCGGACCATTGTGTTGAATGATATAGAGAATACACGGCTTACACAATATATCGTTTTTCAATTCTAATTATTCTATAATAACTTATTACTGTAACTCACACGACATTATAAACTACAGTAGTTTATATTCTCTAGGAAGTAGGAAATACTATTCATATAAAATAAAATCAAAATGCAGTGGTGTGGCCTTTATGAATAGGTAGCTTTTTATTGAAAACGACACTTGAAAAATTCAAATATTGAACAGAAAAAAACAAATCTTGAATAAAGATAATTCTTCTTTATGTTTTATAAGAAAACATAAGGTCCCAAAACAACGTGTGGTGTTTAGGTCGTTCACATATCAAAGAAAGAGAAAGTGTGAGTTTACATGAAAGTAATTTTATGTTTCAAATTATTAGTATGTGGATACAAAAGAGATGCTTGATTTGTAAAAAAAATCAAAGCAAAAAAATAACATACGTATGCAACTACAGGTGTTATTCGGGTTGCGGTTGTTTAACACTGTGAAAAAATAAAAGTTTTTGGGATAAACACTCAATTTTCTGAATTTTAATTAGGGCTTACTGTCACGGGGTCATTGTTTCGGCCCCGTTTGGCATTCTTATACCGATAAAGACCAACTATTCAACCCGCGTATAATAGAGGTTCCTTG